>CAUZLF010000121.1:0-305207 GCA_963580285.1 Lucinisca nassula
TTTACATTATGGAAAAGCTAAAATCAATAGAATTGTTAGATGCGGACATTGAATACACAGATCTCTCTCTCTCTCTCTCTCTCTCTCTCTCTCTCTCTCTCTCTCTCTCTCTCCCCGACCATCCACCCTCGCGCTGCCATTTTTTTGTCAGCTTTTATTTTTATTAACCTTGCCTTTTGAACAATTTGCCTTACAACTTATTAATTCGGCATGCCTATTGCATGCGACTGGCACTGATGTTGTTTTTGACACTTTGTACTGGACTGTTACCGTGTATCGTCTTACAAACAATGTGCCGGAGCATTCGGTATTCGGAGAGACACCTTGTCATTACGAAAACACGCCTTTACAAATGCACTGTACACTTCGCCGCCGAAAAAAAACACGAAAATTTTAAAGTGAAAAATTGTGATATTTTTCTTATTTTTGCTCAAAATATAGATTGTTAGTATTCGTTAGAACCGCAACTTCGAGGCGGTTCTAACGAGTACCCACAATCTATATTTTAGAGCAGAAATAAGAAAAAAAAGGTTTACCTTTTACTGTATTTCAGCGGCCCCCGCCCATTGGGTCTTGAAGAAGTAAATGGGCTGAAACCGACCCGCACACAAGTACTGGTAAACCGCTTAGAGGATCTAAGCCTGCCCAGGCAAAGCTGTGCGGGTCGGCACGTCCATGCTTTTAAACCTTATTGGTTGCATTGGGCGGCAGGGCTTGAGATGTCATTTCATCCCAATGTCGGGTAAAAGTCCCACAAAATTAGAAGCAACGTCTCCAACATGACATTTACAGTGTTGACGCGGACGTTAGACGTATAATCAAACAAACAAAATAAGGGGGTCAAAGTTATATAGGCGTATTTTCGTGATGCTATAAGATACTTCTGGGTGTTTTTAAGAACAATTTTCTGCAAGACCCTACAGTGACCCTTCTTATTTGCACAACGATAATGATGTTTTATGAACCACGTGGAAGAGTTAAAAAGAGTGTAATCATTTTTTTTTATCTATTCAAAAAGAGTGTATTCCTAAATATGACTCCGCAACATCACTGCATTAAAAACAGCCGTCGAAATTAATCACTGGTTTCGCATTATTCGATATTTTGTAATGAAAATTTACGAATATAAATGAAGTTGGCCAGGAGGTGTCACATTGTGTATGATCAAAAAACATTTGACCTTCTTACAAACGATGTGTCGGAGAATTCGGTATTCCCAGAGATGCCTTGTCATTGCGAAAACACGCCTATACAAATATATTTTATGCAGAAATAAGAAAAAAATATGGTTTACCCCTGTAAACCCCAGTTTTTATGCCCCCGCCATTCGAAGAATGGTGGAAAGGGCATATAGCGTTGCCCCTGTCCGTCCGTCCGTTCGTCCGTCCGTGCGTCCGTCCGTGCGTCCGAAACTTAAACGCAGTCAATAACTTCCTAATTTCTTGATGGATTTTAAAATTACTCGGCAGAAATGTTAACCATCATGAGACGACGTGTCACGTGCAAAACCCAGGTCCGTACCTCCAAGGTCAAGGTCATACTTAGAGGTCAAAGGTCAAAAAAAGGGTCCGAAACTTAAACGCAGTCAATTACTTTCTTATTTCTGGATGGATTTTGAAATTACTTTGGAGAAATGTTAACCATCATGAGTCGATGTGTCACGTGCAAAACCCAGGTCCGTACCTCCAAGGTCAAGGTCATACTTGGAGGTCAAAGGTAAAAAAAGGGTCCGAAACTTAAACGCAGTCAATAACTTTCTTATTTCTGGATGGATTTTGAAATTTCTTTGTAGAAATGTTAACCATCATGAGTCGATGTGTCACATGCCAAATCCAGGTCGGTACCTCCAAGGTCAAGGTCATACTTGGAGGTCAAAGGTCAAAAAAAGGGTCCGAAACTTAAACCCAGCCAATAACTTACTTATTTTTGGATGGATTTTGAAATTATTTTAAAGAAATGTTAACCATCATGAGACAATGTGTCACGTGCAAACCCAGATCCGTACCTCCAAGGTCATACTTGGAGGTCAAATGGCACAAAAAGGGTCCAAAACTTAAACACTGTCAATAACTTTCTATGGATGAATACGAACATAGACATATTTTCGGGCGGGGGCATCCGTGTCCTCTGGACGCATTTCTAGTTTCTATATAAAAAGGGGATTCAAGGGGGTCAAAATTATATAGGCGTGTTTTTGTGATGTTATAATATACTGCCCTGTGTATTTAAGTACAATTTTTCTGTAAGACCCTACTGTGACCTTTCTTATTTGCACACCGATATTGATGCTGTAATGATATCATTTTATGAATCACCAGGAAGCACTCTATTCAAAAAGAATGTAATCCTAAATACGACTTCGCATCATCACTTCATTGAAAACAGCCGTCGAAATTAATCATGGATTTCGCATTATTCGATATTTTGTTATGAAAAGTAACGAATATAAATGAAATTGACCAGGAGGTGTCACATTGTGTATTGTCACAGAACCCAGGTAAACTATGGCCGTAAAGTAGCATTAAGTAAATGCGTGCGTGTGTGTGCGCGTTTGCGTGTACATCTACGTGTGTAAGTTGAGGCGGATCTAACAAGAACCTACAATCTCTGTTTTTGAGTAAGGTTATTGACAATAGTGTAAAGCTCCGGTTCACCCCGCATTTCTCACAGCCTTGTTAATGCTACAGTCGAACCTCGATGGCTCGAACCCCTTTGGGACCATGGAAATTTGTTCGAGACAGCGGTTGTTCAAGCCACAGAGTGTTACTATTAATGCCATACCAGGAGGCATAGTGGTGATAATTGTGGACATCTTTTCGGTGTTCTGTATTATGAATGTATGTTGTGTGTACTCATTAGAATCGCCTCATTGAGGCGATTCTAATTAGTACACACAGCATACATTTGCAAAATAAATGAAGAAAATCTTCCTAAATTAGCCCTATATCGTATTTGGAGGAATTCCCTGCGGACTCAAGAACGGGTTCTACTCATCCATGGTAAACGAGCCATCGGGAGTTCGAGCCATTGGAGTTCTAGTGTATATTGTCGGCCAGCGAGAGCACTGTTTTTGGGTCGATTGTTTATCAATCGACCCGTACTTTCTAAGTGATCTAGAAGCTTCGCAGCGATTGTCCACATGACCGCGAATGTTAAACCGTGCGCATATAATTTATACGAAGGGCTTGGAGAAATAGATTGGGCTGCACGATGCTTCCAAGCAGAGCTGGAACTGATCTCACATGAGTACTGATAAACCGCTAAGAAGGACTAAGCCTGCCCGGGTAAAGTGGTCTGAGTCAGGCCGACCAATGCATATAAGCCTTTTGGATTCATTGGGTGGCAGCGCTTGGGATGTCATTTCATCTCAATGTCGTCTAAAAGTCCCACAAAATTGGAAGCAGTGCGTTCAAAATGCCCTAAATAGTGTTGACAGGGACGTTAAACGTCAATATAAGCAAAACAACAATTTTATACGAAATGACGGTTATTTCTAACCGCTCTGTAATGTCGCTTTGATGTCAGACGTCAGAGTGATGTGTAAATTGGGTTGTGTGTAAAACCTGGTCTGGACGCACGTGCTGAAACAATGGCAAACAGGAAACCATATGATGAGGGGAACAGTCCAAGTCCGTGACCTTTATTCAGCGTATACGCAAGAGTCAATCGGCCCACCAGCACTGATAGTACTTTGATTTTTATGCGTATCTGGGATACCTCCAAACGAGTGCAGGCCCACATAAGACGCCGCATAATGCGGCGTCTTATCAGGGCCTTCAATGTTTTGTATTGTTGCATTTGAGGTTTTACGTCCCCGTCAACACTGTAACGGTCATTTTGGAGACGTTGCTTCCAATTTTGTAGGACTTTTACTGCTCCACGGGATAGGTTGTGAGTACTCGTTAGAACCACCTTAATGGGGCGGTTCTTTAAGGCGGTTCTAACGAGCACCCTCAACCTAAATTTGGAGTAAAATAAGTACAATATCACAAATTGTCATCAGAAAAGTAAGCGTGTTTGTTTGTTTGATATGAGGTTTAACGTCTCCGTCAACACTGTATAGGTCATTTTGGAGACGTTGTTTCCAATTGTGTCGGTCTTCTATCCGACATGGAAATGAAATGACATTTCAAGCCCTGTCGCCCAGTGAAACCTTTAGTGTTTTTTAAGCATGGATGGTCCGATTCGCTCGCATCGCTTCGCCTGGGCAGAAGCTGTTTACCAGTACTTGGTACATGTAGCTGTCGGTTTCAGCTCTGCGTGGAAGTATCATGCAGCCTATCTATTTCTTCAAGCCCGGATGGGCGGGGGCCGTCCTTAAATGTTAGACTTCACAGAAGAAAAAATCTAATGGTCCTAACTCCTGTTATAACTCCATTCAGAACAAGTTCGCGGCTTGTTGTGTGGGCGTGCTTTATTCGTTTTTTTTTTTTGTTTTGTTTTTTTTTGCCGAGTTACCATTTTCTTTCTGTCAATAAGCTGTCAAACAAACTAGATGTCAGTGCCGCTGGTTCTGTAACAAATTTTTTTTTTCTCAACTCTCTTTTTTTTTTTTTTGCCAGAAGCTTTTTGTGGCACGATATTTTCCTTTGATTTATTGGGGATGGGTATGTATTGGGGATGGGTATGTATTCAGGGGCGACAACTCGACTAACAAATACAGCCGAACGTCATTAGCTCGTACACCTTTTTTCGGTTTTGGTTTTACGATCCTTCCAATATTATTGCACTTATTTCGAGCCGATCAGTAATCAGAGGTAGGCGAAAACTTGAGTACCCTGAGACAAATCACAGACCTTCCGTTGCAGAACTCTGACCCGAGCGGGGCTCAAACCCCAAAACAGTGACCTACTCATGACATCACGAAAACACGCCGATATAATTTTGACCCCCTTGAACCCCAATTTTATATAGTAAAACTTGGGTTTCTGGGGGTATACTTTATTTTTCTTATTTCTGCTCAAAATATAGATTGTGAGTACTCGTTAGAACCGCCTCATCTTTTCTTATATCTGCTCTAAAATATAGATTGTGTGTACTCGTTAGAACCGCCTCGATGAGGCGGTTCTAACGAGTACTCACAATCTATATTTTGAGCAGAAATAAGAAAAAATATCACAATTTTTCATCCTAAAGTTTCCATTTTTTCGGCGATAAAGGTGGCAATGTATTTGTATAATGATTAAGAGTAAACGCTCTTGTCCACAAGGCTAAACGTATAGAAAACAATGTAGTTCATACTTCCATTAACGCATCGAGTCACATGTTTTTCAGTGACGTCAGCTGAAATCAGTCTAAACCATGGTTCTCTACGATCTGATGTGGCGTTGGCGACGTCATTGCTGTTCCGCTCTTTGTAGAAAAAACGGCGTGTAAATGTTTTCAGTGCGTTCAGTGCGCGACACACTGCGTTCATACTTCCATGAACAGCAGAAAAATCAAATTCATTTCTTAAATAATGAACCGATGAATTATTTCATTTCGAACGTTTTGACGTCATTATTGCTGGGCGACATTGCTGACGTCGTTTGTAACAACAAAATCAATAGTTGATGTTTGGCGGAAAATGTGATAAAACCATGGATATCAGACTTCAATTTTCAGTTTAACTCTTGATTATTTTTTTTTTAGGAAAGACCTTCAACACGAAGATAAAATATGATTTTCTTGATAATATACGGTGGTCGGTATCTCTGCTGGTGGATGATTTGTTCGTCCCCTAGGGTATCATCAGCTCAGTATCAGTTCCTTAGTGCTGAGGTTGATACTGCGGTGTTGACGTCAGTACTCGGGTACTGATTTAAAAAAACTATATTACATCTTTAACTTTTGCAGTATAGAATATAAATTTTCTAAAACCAAGACTGACTTGTCAGGTGAGACATGTATCTCAGCGGATTTGGTTACAACTTTTTGTTATATTGTAAATTGTGCAAGTCTCGCTACTTTGACATCTCCTTCCTGATGCCCGGGACTTCCGTGGAGTGTTGGCCATGTTTGCTGATGTTGGCTCGGTTGGGGACACCTATAAGTCCGCGGGTGGGCGTCTCTTGCATGATGCCTCCAGTTGACCTGTCTCACGAGCTACGTCGGTCGGTGTGTGCTCGGAGGGGGATGTGTTGTGTTTGCCGGGTCTTGTCCATCATCCGTTTCGGTTTCAGATCTTTGGGGTTGAGACACACTGATGAAGATTAAATATCAGAAAGGGCTCTGTGTCACATAATTTGGTATAGAAACGCCTTAATTCTACCTTCATGACATTGTTGCGTCTGTATTCCAAGCACAGGCCGATTTTTGCATTGAAATGAAGACAAGATGGCGACTGATTTTCAAACTAAAACACGACTTCGGAAATCCATGCCCTGACTGGAACTATTTTTTTTAGGAAATCAGAACGACTGAATTGCAAAAATTCAAAGGTCAAACACAAATAGAAACAGTTTATTTTGTTGTTTTGATAGATTACGGAGAAATAATTCTGACGTGTTCTAAGGCTTTCGTGAAATAAACGCGTCCGCCATCGCTCACTCGTTTTTATACGCGGAAGCCTTAGAACACTTGTGAATTATTTCATCGGTAATCGATAAAAAAAATAAAATAAAAATAAATAAATAAACTCAAAGAAAAAAGTGTTAGTAAAAATTTATTGGTATATATCTTGAAAAAAAAAAATAAATAAATAAAAAAAGTCACCAAAGAAAAGTTCGTTTTATTCGCGTGTCAAAACTCGCCCACACTATCCAAAATGCTGCACGTAATTCTTTCTGCAAATATAAACGACTACTCGGCTTATTTCCGTAATGATAAGGTACGAATAATGATAAATGCCAGTACTTCACGACCAGTGACGCAAGTTGCAGAGACAAATCAGCTATTTCCGTGACGCATTATGATAACACACCCGTGTGACATAGAACATTTTCCCCCATCTCCAAAACGTCTACGAGGACTGTTCAAATATGAATGCAACTAAGCACATACAAATGATTCCGTGATAGATTTCGATGAAAAAATTATTTTGTTCCCTCAAAGTATTCCCCTTTAACAGATATACAAACTTTCAGTCTTCTGATCCAATCATTGAATGCAGTTTGGTAGTCTTTTCGAGGTATACTAGTATGAAGGCACTGGAATATTGCAGAACCTAGGTGTTTGCGCTGTACAGATTTTTGCCCAGAAAGGTATTTTTCAGCCGCAGGAACAAAAAAAGTCACACGGGACAAGGTCAGGGGAATACGGGGGGTGAGGGAGCTCAACAACCTCTTCCTGCTTCAGATAGTCTTGCACAATGAACGCCTTGTGCGATGACGCATTGTCATGTGGCAATCTGACATTGGCCAAACCAGTTGCGGGTCTTCGTTCTTTGAAATATTTCTTCAATTTTCGAAGAACTTTATTCTTGTAAAACTTCGCATTTACAGATTTGCCTTAAGGCACAGCAACCTGAATAGCAGGGCCCTGATTTGAAAAGAATATGGCATACGTTACCTTCTTTACGCTCTGGGTCCGCTTTGCAATGCATGGTCTTTTGCAATACTTTGTTGCCCATATTTTGTTCTGAATCTTTCGTTTTGGCTAAAAAAGGTGAACCCATGTCTCGTCATTTGTGACGACATTAGCGAAAGACCGTGCATTGTAATTTGGAAACTTTTTTAGCAACTTCTTGGCGCACTGAACGCGTGTCTTTTTCTGCTCATCTATCAACAGATGAGGAATCCAGCTAGCACAGATCTTTCTCATTTTCAAATCCCGTTTCAGAATTGTATGAGCTGCTCTTAATGAGATGCCAACCATACTAGCTATTTGCCTAGTGGTGTATCGTGCATCGGTAGCAACTATTTCTTTCACTCTAGCAACCATCTTGGCAGATGTTGCTCTTTTCGGCCGACGATCATGTGGTGCATCTTCTGTTGAGCCTAGCCCACAGCTGAATTTCTTACACCAACGAAAAACTGTCGGAAAAGACATTTCATTATGCCCATAAACCGAACATTTTTCTTCAAAAATGTCTTTGCACCGTATACCAAGAATACAACGATTCTTAACATAGGACCGTATTTCAACGGCGTACTCTAACCATCTTCCAACCATGTTTTGTATTAATATACAAGAGTATACAGTGTTTATCGAACGATATACATGGCTAAAGTACGCGGATTTTAACAGGTTTGGTATCAATGTATAGGTAAAATGTTTTTCTACGCTGTGATATTTATTTCCAGGTGATTTTCGCATTAGTACATGGGAAAACGTTCTACTTGCATCCATATTTGAACAGTCCTCGTACTTTTCTGATGACAATCTTTGAAATTTTTTATGCCCCCGCCATTCGAAGAATGGTAGAAGGGCATATAGCGTTGCCCCTGTCCGTCCGTTTGTTCGTCCGTTCGTTCGTCCAAAAATTAAACGAAGTCAATAAATTTCTTTCTGGATGGATCTTAAAATTACTTTGTAGAAATGTTAACCATCATGAGACGAAGTGTCACATGCAAAACCCAGGTCCGTACCTCCAAGGTCAAGGTCATAATTAGAGGTCAAAGGTAAAAACATGACCCGAAACTTAAACGCAGTCAATAACGTTAACTTCCTTATTTCTGGATGGATTTTGTAATAACTTGGCAGAAATGTTGACTATCATGTCACAATCTGCCTCACACAAAACCAAGGTCCTTACCTCTAAGGTCAAGGTCATACTTAGAGGACAAATGTGAAAAAAGGGTTCAAAACTTAAACACTGTCAATAACTTTCTATGGATTAATACGAACATAGACATATTTTCAGGCGGGGGATCCGTGTCCTATGGTCGCATTTCTAGTCTTATTTATACTCCAAACATAGGCAGTGGGTGCTCGTTAGAAATTGGAGCAGATATAAGAAAAATAATGTATACCCCCGAAAACACCAGTTTCTCTTTATAAAATGGGGTTTAGGGGGTGTTCATTTCACGGACTTGTTCACGTGATGAATATCAAAAAGTTATCTCTGGAAAAGCCCAGGGGCCAGTTGTTCAAAGCATCGTTAGCTTAACGAGCTCGTTAGTGGTCAAATTGTTAACTGTTCTATCAAGTACAATATCGAAGATTTTGGCATTTTTGCTGAAAAAATGTGAGCAGCTTTTGGAGAAGATATTATCTTATTTGCACAACAAAAAGCACAACATATGCAAAAATATTATCTTGTGCGAACAACATAATATCTTGTGTGCACAAGTTATTATCTTGTGCGCAAAATATAATATCTTGTTTGCACAACTTAATATCTTGTGCGTCCAAGATATAATCTTGTTTGTACAACATAGATCTTGTGCGGACAACATAACATCTTGTGCGCACAACTTATTATCTTGTTCGCACAGCATATTATCTTGTTTGCACAACATAGATCTTGTGCAGACAACATTATATCTTGTACGTGCAAGATATGATCTTGTTTGCACAGCTTAATATCTTGTGTGGACAACATAATATCTTATGTGCACAAGATAATATCTTGTGCGCACAAGATATCTTGTCCGCACAACTTAATATCTTGTTCGCACAACATATGCATATTTTATCACGTCACATAACTACGGAACCCGGGCATGACATTTTTTTTAATATTTTGTGCGAACAAAATATTAAGTTGTGCGAACAAATTTATATCTTGTTCGCACAACATATTATCTTGTTAGCACAATTTAATTAGACGCATAAAATATTTTGTTGTCCGCACAAGCTATTTGTTGTGCAAATAAGATAATATCTTCTGCGCACAATATATTAAGTTGTGCGAACAAGAAGTTATCTTGTGCGCACAAGATATTATCTTGAGCAGACAACATAATATATCTTGTGCGGACAACATAATAATTTGTGCGACCAATATATTATCTTGTTACATGATTTTTTTTAATATTTTGTGCTAACAAAATATTAAGTTGTGCGAACAAATTACATGCACACAAGATAATATCTTGTTCGCACAACTTAATATTTTGTTCGCACACAATATTAAAAAATCATGTCCCTTCTCGGATTCCGTAGTTATGTGACGTGATAAAATATGCATACAGACTTTGTGTGTTGATTTTCATTTCATTTTTTACACTGCTCTAAAAAATGAGGAAACTGTAATACAGTCGAACTTCAATGGCTAGAACACCTTTGGGACATCGAAAATCTGTTCGAGACAGGGGTAGTTCGAGCCACTGAGGATTACTGCCAGGAGGCATAACGAGATACTTTTAGACATCTTTTCCGGGTGTTCCATAATGAATATGTATGCTGTGTGTACTCATTAGAATCGCCTCATCGAAGCGATTCTAATGAGTACATACAGCATACATTTGTAAGATAAAAGACTAAAATCTCCTTAATTATCCCACACTAGTTCTTATGTAGAGGAATTCGTTAGAGGCTCAAGAATGTGTTCTACTCATCCATGGTAAACGAGCCATCGGTGTTCGAGCCATCGAAGTTCTACTGTATTGTTCTTTCTTGGGTGATAATAAAGCGTACAACATTGTTGTATAATTACATTTATAAATATTTTATATAAGTGCGAGTAATTATATGCTCATAGCATATGAATAAAAGCGTTTATTCCAAATAAATAAATAAATTATTAAATAAATAAATTATTGGAGACCACACCGTCCATATATATGAGAAAGATATACTAGGGTTTGTTAACCTTATGTAAGGGTTCGTTTTGGTTTCTCAGAAATTGCCAGAAGTTATTTGTTTTAATGTCAATTTCAGCATTTATCGAGACAGAATAAAATACAGATTTACATGTAATCGCGAACGCTGTGTCGTTCTAATGATTGGTTTAAACAATATTTTATTAGAAGCAAATATCAAATACAATCACACACAAGACATGGTAAAAGTATTTGACTGTAAGCTAGCAAGCTTATAAGTGTCATCTCCCGAACACAAATAAGAATATACAGCATAACTGAATGGAATGACTGAAAATAAATATTGAGTATACATTAACGAGCGAATAAGAGAGAGAGAGAGAGAGAGAGAGAGAGAGAGAGAGAGAGAGAGAGAGAGAGAGAGAGAGAGAGAGAGAGAGAGAGAGAGAGAGAGAGAGAGAGAGAGAGAGAGAGAGAGAGAGAGAGAGAGAGAGAGAGAGAGAGAGAGAATGATATTGACTGGCTACATGTATCTGCCTACGGGTTGAATCACGCAATTATAAAGATTTTGCATCTTGTTCTAATGATTAAAATTGGTTCACATCATGTGCACGACTATGGAAAGAAGCATAGTCCGAACAAAACTTTTATTACGCACAAAAACGGAAAATCGTGGGATACTCATTTTTCAACGAGATTTGGGACTACTTTTTAAGGGAAGAATTTACTCCAAAGGGAAAAAATTCTTTCCTTTAAGAGCAGTCCCTATAATATGCAATGTGACATGCAATGGAAGAGCAACCCCTGGTATATGTAATGGAAGAGCAACCATGTTATATGTAATGGTTGATCAACCCCTATAACATGTGCTGGGAGAGCAGCCCCTATAATATGTAATGGGAGAGCAACCCCTTTAATATGTAATGGAAATGAAACCTTATACTATGTAATGGAAGTGCAACCCCTACAATATGTAATGGAAGTGCAACTCCTACAATATGTAACGGAAAGGCAACCCCTGTAATATGTAATTGAAGAGCATCCCCTACAATATGTAATGGCAGGTCAATCCCTATAAGGTGTGACAGGAGAGCATCCCCAATAATATGTAATGGGGGCGCACCCCCGTATAATATGTTATAGAAAAACACCCCCCTATACTATGTAATTGAAGAGTCAACCCCTTAACATTTAATGGAAGGGCAACCCCTATAATATGTTATGGAAGAGCAACCATTATAATATGTAATGGATGATCAACCCCTATAATATGTAATGGAAGAGCAATCCCTATAATATGTAATGGAAGAGCAACCCTATAATATGGAATGGATGATCAACCCCTATAATATGTAATGGATGAGGAATCCCTATAATATGTAATGGAAGAGCAACCCTATAATATGTAATGGATGATCAACCCCAGGGCCTATAATATATAATGGAAGAGCAACCCTATAATATGTTATTGAAGAGAAACCCCTATAATATGTAATGGAAGAGCAACCACTATAATATGTAATGGATGATCAACCCCTGTAACATGTAACGGAAGAGCAACCACTATAATATGTAATGGAAGAGCAACCCTATAATATGTTATGGAAGAGAAACCCCTATAATATGTATTAGAAGAGCAACCCCTATAATATGTAATGGATGATCAACCCCTATAATATGATATGGAAGAGAAACCCCTATAATATGTAATGGATGATCAACCCCTGTAATATGTAACGGAAGAGCAACCACTATAATATGTAATGGAAGAGCAACCCTATAATATGTTATGGAAGAGAAACCCCTATAATATGTATTAGAAGAGCAATCCCTATAATATGTAATGGATGATCAACCCCTATAATATGCTATGGAAGAGAAACCCCTATAATATGTAATGGAAGAGCAACCCCTATAATATGTAATGGATGAACAACCCCTATAAAATGTAATGGAAGAGCAACCCCTATAATATGTAATGGCAGAGCAACCCTATAATATGTAATGGAAGAGCAACCCCTATAATATGTAATAGAAGAGCAACCCCTATAATATGTAATGGAAGAGCAACCCTATAATATGTAATGGATGATCAACCCCTATAATATGTAATAGAAGAGCAACCCCTATAATATGTAATGGAAGAGCAACCCCTATTATATGTTATGGATGATCAACCCCTATAATATGTAATGGATGATCAACCACTATAATATGTAATGGAAGAGAAACCCCTATAATATGTAATGGATGATCAACCCCTATAATATGTAATGGATGATCAACCCCTATAATGTGTAATGGAGGAGCAACCCCCATAATATGTAATGGAAGAGCGACCCCTATAATATGTAATTTACGTCGACATTCGCTGTCGGAAGCGTAAGTTATACAAGAAAAACGACCATCCATGGTTAGTTCATTGCATTTACATTTGCCGGGTCCCTCGGAAGTTATTTGAACATTCGGCCTAGCGGCTTCATGTTCAAACAGCTTCCTCAGGATCTGGAAAAAATGCAGAAAATCTACGGTTGATCCTATGTTTGGAAGGGCAATCCCTATAATATGTAATGGCAAATAAAACTGAATTTGAAATAATGCTTTTCAGGCCCTTCTCGCTGACTTTTCAAACCATAAAGTGTTAATACATATTAATTATTAAAACATATAACCCTGGGGACCTTATAGATTATAGCCCAATTAAAAAGCATAACATCAAACGCATTGATTTTGACAGTTCTTTCTGTAATGATTATGTTTCATTCATTAAGTATTCATATGCAGTTTGGTTTGCATAGAAAAATTAAGACTCGTGGCTGTTCATCACGAAAACAGGCCTATATAATTTTGACCCCCTCGAACCCCACTTTTATATGGTAAAACTAGGGTTTACAGGGGTAAACCTTACTTTTTAATTTCTGCTCTAAAATATAGATTGTGGGTACTCGTTAGAACCGCCTCGATGAGGCGGTTCTAACGAGTACCCAAAATCTATATTTTGAGCAGAAATAAGAAAAATATCACAATTTTACATCATAAAATTTTCAATTTTTCGGCGATAAAGGTGGCAATGTATTTGTATAGGCGTGTTTGCGTAGTGGCGTAGAAGAAGAAGAAGAAGAAGAAGAAGAAGAAGGAGAAGAAGAAGAAGATGAAGAAAAAGAAGAAATAATAATAATAAGAAGCTTTTATTCAACAGAAACCGTTGAAGATACAAACTCATTTATACGAGTAGAAGATCTAATACGAGCGGTCATTTTATATGCAATAAATGAAACTAGCCTTTGGCGAGGTTCATGAATTTCATTTGAAACGACCACGTGTAAGATAACGATTTAAATCGGATTTGATCGGCAAAGAAGTTAAAAAAGTAGGGTTGTTACGGATTGCGTCATGACGTTACGCGCCAGTAACCATGTGTTATTACATGCGTGATCATATGATTTTTATTACATGACGTTATCCACTACAAAATAGCGACGTTATTTGATAAATAGAGAATCTTACACGAGTGGTCATTTCATATGATATTTATGAAACGAGCCTTCGGCGAGTTTCATAAATATCATATGAAATGACCACGAGTGTAAGATTATGTTTATCATATGACCACTTTAAATTGGATTTTATCGTCTTTTAATTTGACAATTTTTCCACGAAAATGCATTGTTGACATGGACGTCGTCATGGCGTTAATTTATCCCGCCAAAGTGTTATTACACGTGTGGTCATACGATTTTTATTACACGACGTTATCCACTGCTTATCAACGACGTCATATGATAAATAGATGTTAACACGTCCGTATGAAAGAACCCCCCACTAAGCCCAGAACTGGGGTTTACAGGGATATTCAATATATTTCTTATTTCTGTTCCAAGAGATAGGTTGTGTGTACTCGTTAGAACCACCTCCATGAGCACCTACAGCCTATCTATGGAGTAAAAATAAGTAAAATATCACAAATTGTCATCAGAAAGGTAAGCGTTTTGCGGAGATATGATATAATGCACACCTGTGGTCATTTCATGTGGAATTCCTGAAACGAGGCTTGGGCGAGTTTCTGAAATTTCATATACATGTAAAACGACCACAAGTGTGTGTTTATCAAATAACCATTTTTAACTGAATTTTATCGCCGAAAAATTTGTAAACATAACATATCCGTGTTTGTGCGTGCCTCATATACATATACTTGTAGATCATCTTATACGAGTGATCATTTCATTTGAAATCAATGAAACGAGCATTAAGCGAGTTTCTTAACATTACGATAACACACCCGTGCGACATAGTGCATTTTTCACATCTCCATAATAGCTACTTTTCTGATGAGAACCCTTGATATTTTTCTTATAAATGCTCATAAAAAAGGTTGTGTGAGCTCGTTAGAACCGCCTCATTGAGGCGGTTCCAACGAGTACCCACAACCTATGTCTTGGAGCAGAAATAAGAAAAATAATGAATACCCCATAAACCCCAGTTTTCTCTATATAAAGTGGGGTTTAGGCGGGTCTTCATTTAACGGACTTGTTCACGTGATGAATTTCGTTCAGCAAATGTGAGTAAAATTATGTTTATCATATTGAAGTTTAAAACAAAAAGAAAGGGTTTACCAGCGCGTTACGTCATCACGCCGCCGGTAACAATTGAAATACTTTGCAATATTTACATTTCCAGTGTAATGCCCAATGTAAACCTATAGAAATAGAGAATCTTACATGAGTGCTCATGTGCTCATGTATTATTGAATTTATTAAACGAGTTGAGGAAAAGGGATAAAATGCGAGGCTTTGCCGAGCATTTTGACCCTTTTCTTCAACGAGTTTAATAAATTTAATAATACACGAGCACGAATGCAAGATTCTATTTATCATATGACATTTAAAGCGCATTTTATTCACGACTGTTTACAAAAATGTTAATATTCCGCCGTGAATAAAAGCGACGTCGTTAAGGACGTCGAACATGTAACGTTACGGAACGTATATAGCTATTTTGCATATTTAATCCACTAGTGGATTATCGAAAATATTACATGGCGTTATTACACTCTTAGACGCGACGTCATATGATAAAACAATGTAGTTCATACTTCCATGAACGCATCGAGTCACATGGTTTTCCGTGACGTCAGGTGACGTCAGTCTCTTCGAGCTTTGATGACGATCACGCTGTTCCGCTTTTTGTAGAAAACAGCGTGTAAATATTTTTCAGCTTCAAAAGTTTGTCCTCTACCTATTTTTTTTCGCCGAGTGATGGGAGGCAAAATATGTAAAATATAAAAAATAAACTTATTTTTTCTGCGTTTCATGAAAGTGTGAACGACAGCGGATCGCCAGCAAAGTATACATGAACCCCTTTGCACGTGACCCATTGCGTTCATACTTTCATGAACAACAGAAAAATAAAATTCATTTCTTAAATAAAATCCGTCTTAAAATCGCTACACGATAAACAAAATCTCACACGAGTGGTCATTTACGGAACCCGGGAAGGGACATGATTTTTTTTTTATTTTATAAGTTTTGCGCACAAGATAATATCTTGTGCGGACAAGATATCTTGTATGGACATCATATTATCTTGTGCGGACAACATATTATCTTCTGCAGACAAGATATTATCTTGTCCGCACAAGATATTAAGTTGTGCGGACAATATTTTGTCTTTACTGCACAAGATAATATCTTGTCTGCACAACATAGATCTTGTGCGCACAAAATAATATCTTGTCCGCACAAGATAATATCTTGTCCGCACAACTTCCCAAGATATATGTTGTGCGAACAAGACAATATTTTGTGCGCACAAGATAATATGTTGTGCGAACAAGATCATATCTTGTCTGCACAAGATAATATCTTGTGCGCACAAGATAATATGTTGTCCGAACAAGATATTATCTTGTCCGCACAAGAGATTATATTGTGTGCACAACTTATAAAAAATAAAAAAAATCATGTCCCTTCCCGGGTTCCGTAGTCATTTCATATGAAATTTATGGAACTCGCTGAAGGCTGATTTAATAAATTTCATGTGAAATGAACACTCGTGTAAGTTCATCTAATTATAGTTCTCCACCATCATCCCATTTAAGTGTTCATCACGTAAACACGCCTATATAATTTTGACCCCCTGGAACTCCAATTTTATAAAGTAAAACTGGGGTTTCCTTGGGTATACATTATTTATCTTATTTCTGCTCTAAATATAGATTGTGGGTACTCGTTAGAACCGCCTCGATGAGGCGGTTCTAACGAGTGCAACAATCTATATTTTGAGCAGACATAAGAAAAATATCACAATTTTTCATCATACAATTTTCCTTTTTTCTGCGATAAAGGTGGCAATGTATTTGTATAGGCGTGTTTGCGTAATGGATGATGGAGTATAATCCTGACCAAAAATCATTTAAATATATATATAACTCTGGGACGCCTATGGATATAAGCCCAATTATGAAAAATAATATGTCTCTCCGCATATCAAACACATTGATTTTTGACACTTCGATAATGATTTTGTCTCATCTATTAAATATTTATACACAATTAGGCGTGCGGTATTTTCTGTTGCGAGCATACAGGAGATCCGCAATAGTTGGCATGATGATGATGATGATGATGATGATGATGATGATGGTGATGACGGCGACGACGACGACGATGATGATGATGATGATGACGATGACGACAATTATGGTGATAATGATAATTAAAATAATATGACTATCATTGTTATTATTATTATTTTTATTATTGTATTATTATTTTTATTATTATTATTACTATTATTATTATTATTTGTCACTTGTGGCCTTTTACGGCTATTTGTATGAAGCACAAGAATAAGATTCTGTTTAAAACGGCTTTTGCTTGTCTGCATGTAATTTTTTAATAATACAATAAAGTCAGAAAAAACTGGATAATTACAAACCGCCAGATAAGTAGAATGAAACGGACACTCAAGTAGACCCCACTTTATATAGAGAAGAGCCATAGCAGAAGATAATGTTGGGATTTGCAGGATAGTTTTTTTTTAAAATTCTGTATTAAGACCTATGTTGCGGGTATTCATTAGAACCGCCTCTCTCCGAGGCGGTACTAATGAATACCTAAAACATAGGTGTCTATGGATTAATAAGGAAAACTATCCTTTAATTATTACAAGAATACCAACCTTATTTACGCCCCCGCCCATAGGGGCTTGAAGAAATATATGGGCTGCATGATGCTTCCACGCAGAGCTGAATCCGACCCGCACACTAGTACTGGTACACCGCTTAGAGGATCTAAGCCTGTCCAGGAACCGCGGTGCGAGGCAGACCGTCCGTGCTTATACCTTATATGCGGTCGGTTTCAGCTCTGCGTGGAAGCATCATGCAGCCCATCTATTTCTTCAGACTCCGATTGGCGGGGGCCTTATAATAATAATGATAATAATAAGAGCTTAACAAATTTTACGAAGAATAATAATGTCATGTAACAAAACAAAACAACAAAAAAATTATAATAATAAAATACAAAAATACTGCGGACGACAACATAAAAGTATCTTACCTAAATCTTTGTTTTGTGTCACAGGGGCGGCGAGTACTGTCGAAATGACAACGGCCACGAGGTACATAAAGGTCGAAATCATATCCTTATACACGTACAACATGTCTTTTGAATGTTTCCAAAACTACGGATCCTCACAGAAATTCAACAGTAGTGCGTTTTCTCAACTGATGTCACTTTATGCCTCTTAAATAATAAAGAAATATGGTCAATATTATCTCCCGTACTTGATACGGTATTAACAGTCTGCCAGCGAAATATTGGCAAAGGCTATTGTGTGCGATATGACTGTCCTCTGCTTTCTGGCAATTCCAATGAGTTTATTCTGTGACAAGAGTAAATTTGATCCTTGTCAAGTGAAATTGTGACGTAAAGGACAAGCGCCCAGGAAAGACTCTGATCAGCCTGTGCAACCTGCGCAGGCTGATCAGAGTATTTTCTGAGCGCCTGAGAGAAAGAGAAGTAATGTTTTTGCCTTTGCGGCTACGCAGCATGATTTCAATCAGCGCAATGCGCAAGTATCGGAAAACACATTTCCATTTGGCGCGCATCATATGGTGCGTAGGAAGACTGTGACGTCATCACAGGCTGCGCACTATATTCTTCTTCAAGAAAAGCGCTTTCCTGGTATTTTTATTGGCATTTAAAGCAAAGAAGTTTATAGTCGTTGGCAGAGCCGCAAATATTGTTTGATTGAATAAATTGAAGGGCTTCATTAATTTTGTTCGGCGATATTATTTTTTCTTTCTTTTAATCATAGAAACGATGGTTTCTATAAGAAGAAACACGAGATAACTTATACGTCGACAGATAGACAAAAAGCTTTGTGGGAAGATATAATTGGAAACACATGTAATATAATGTCATTGATGTCGCGCCCGCCTGCTATTACGCGGTATAAGTGCCCCATATCCCGCCCGTCTGCCCGTTTGTCAAGTCGTTAGTATTGTGACCACCCTAGCGTTCACTCCAAGGACCAACGTCATTTCTCAGGAACAGTAAGTTATCTTGTTTGTTTGTATTGAAGTTAAACGGCCCAGTCAACACTATTTTATGTCATTTTTGAGCCGGTCAGTTTACCTATCCACACTTTTCCTGGGCAGGCTTATACGTAAGCGGTTATCCAGTACAGTGCGCATTCTTTCGCCGGAATCTGACAACTGCCCTTCTTGAATCAGCGGAAGGAAGATAATGACCGTAAAAAAGATTTCATGATTAATCTCCACGAAAGAATGTTGCCGACCCCGGCAGGAATCGAACCCGCGTCCATCTCATCACCAGTCAGACGCGCGTTTGGTAAAAACTTGTACATGTATCTTTAATGCAAGTTTTCATATTTGACCTTGACCTACATTTCACAGTTCAGTTACTTATTTAGTTCATAACGAAAACACGCCTATTCAAATACAATGTACATAGTAATTTTTTTCGCCAAAAAAATGAAGATTTTTTGATGAAAAAATGTCATATTTTTCTTATTGCTGCTCAAAATATAGATTGTGGGTACATGTTAGAACCGCCTCGATCTATATTTTGAGCAGAAATAAGGAAAATATTACTATTTTTCATCCGAAAATGTTCAGTTTTTTTTTTGTTTTTTTTTTTTTGCGGTAAAATTTACAATGTATTAGTATAGGCATGTTTTCGTAATGTGAATGGTAACATACCTCCTATCTCTAGAGATGCATTTTTTTTATGGGGCGCTGTTTTACTTTTTATTTTCTATTTATATATACTTATTTATGGATGTCTATAAATTGAATTAGTGATACCCATAATTCGAATTATGGATATCAATAATCATTTATGGATACACGTATCAATAACTACTTATGGATATCCATTATCCGAATTAATTATATCAATAATTCGAATTATGGATATCCATAAATCAATCTGAAATAATGATATCCATAAATCGAATTTTTCGTTCGATTTATGGCTATCATTAATTCGAATTATGGATATCCATAAATCTAATGATTCGGTCCATTTACGGATATCACTAAGTCGAATTATGGATATCAATAATTCATGTTTGCAAATAAAAAACATAAATACTGACAGAAACCAAAGACTTTGCGATGAATTATGGATACAATGTACCCATGATTCGAAAAAAAATACGGCTGCTCATAATACAGCGGAATAATGGATACTTATAAATTGATTTTTGATATCTACAATTCTTATTATAAAGGATATCCATAATGCGAATTATGGATATCCTTAAATCTAATGATATCCATAAATCAATTATGGATATCCATAATTTGATTTACGGGTATCTATTATTTGGAAATCTATTATTTGGCTGATCTATGGACACCCATTAATCGAATTATCGATATCTATAAATATAGATTAAATAGTGAAACGGCACCCCATAATTTTGCAAAAGGCCATGTGGGTGAACACAGAGCTGAGCAGGCCGCGTTCCAAACATTCTGATAACAAAGTGCATTTCTTCAAATCTCCAAAACGGTCATTTTTCTTGCGACTGTTTTCTTATTAATACTCAAAACAAAGGTTGTGGGTGTTCATTAGAACCGCCTCATTGAGGCGGTCCTAACGAGTACCCACAACCTATATCTTGGAGCAGACATACGAAAAATAATGTACACCCCTGTAAACTCCAGTTTTCTCCATATAAAGTGGTGTGTATAGGGACGCCCGTTTCACGGACTTGTTAGCGTGATGAACCCCGAGGGACAGGTTCTTTCGTGACGGGGTTCTTATTTCTGTTGATTTCTGTTCATTAAGAAAAAACGCCTATACAAATGCATTATAAACTTTACCGCCGAGAAAACGAAAATTTTAAGATGGAAATATGTGATATTTTTCTTATTACTGCTCAAAATATAGATTGCGGGTACTTGTTAGAACCGCTTCATCGGGACAGTTTTAACGAGCACCCACAATCTATATTTTAGAGCAGAAATAGCAAAAATAAGGTAAATATGTTCTAAAAAGGGTTATCCATTGGAAGCAAGGAATACACCACAGAACTGGAAAATATCGGGAGTGTTTATGTTTTCTGGGCCAGGCTAGCTAGTTTCGGCTAATTAGACCTCATCAGTGACCCTCAGAAATTTTCAAAATTCCATAATGGAAGTACAAGAAAATATAAACTACACTAAGGTTTGCTATATGGGCCCCGTCAAGCGATTTTGGTACTTATCGCCTATGCGAGCAGCGAAGGTTCAGGCGAGCCTGCGCATTCGCGCAGTCTCGCCAGAACCTTCGCTGCTCGCTAATACAAGCACTGAATCAAGAGGAACCTTCAGACAGAAAGCCATATCCCTGGCCCCTCTGAATGGCTAGGCATGCGCTGTTAAAATTTGTCATGACGGAATGCTCGAAGACACAAATTCGCTTGGCGGGGCTCATATAAAAGTGGATTTCATGGGGGTCGAAATTATAGAGGCGTGTTTAAGTGATGTATGCATAAACCCGGACTGGGGTTGTTTGAGCAAAATTTCAAATCATGTTTGAACAGTCTAAGAGCTAGACAACCTTTTGGACTGTTCCAAAGTGCAAAATTTCAAATCATGTTTGAACAGTCTAAGAGCTAGACAACCTTTTGGACTGTTCCAAAGTGCAAAATTTCAAATCATGTTTGAACAGTCTAAGAGCTAGACAACCTTTTGGACTGTTCCAAAGTGGTCTTCAAGACCATTTTTGAACAGTCCCAAAGGGGGTCTTTTACTGGAAGGCACTCAAAGAAGGAAAAATTGTAACTTTAAATTTGTGCTGCAGAAAGAATTTTTCTGTGTTTTAGCTGGTTTTAAAAGCGGGATTCTACCGGTGTTTTTTTTTTTTTTTTTTTTAATATTATTGTTTTTGTTTTGGTTTAACGGCCCTTTCAAGATTATTTCACTCATATCGAGCCGATAGTTAATCAAAGGTGGGCGAAAACCGGAGTACCCGAAAAAAAAAACACCTGAGCTTTCGCTGCAGATCTTGGCGTCTCACATGTGACCCGAGCCAGGCTCGAACCTGCAGTGGTGAGAGACCTAGTGATTAAGAGTCGATTCTACCGGTGTACATTGAAAACAAAGTGTTTAGGCGTTTTGCAAACTGATAATAATAATATTCTTTATGTCCTCCAATTCTGAGATCACAAAGTTCATGGAAATAGACAAAGAACCAAAACGTGACTAGAAAATACCTCAACATCACGAAAACACACCTATATACTTTTGACCCCCTTGAACTCCACTTTTATATAAGGGGTAAACCTTATTTTTCTTATGTCTGCTTAAAAATATAGATTGAGGTTACACGTTAAAACCGCCTCGTTAAATATAGATTGTGGGTACTCGTTAGAATGAGGCGGTTCTAACGTGTACCCTCAATCTATGTTTTGAGCAGAAATAAGAAAAATGGCACAATTTTTCATCTGATTGTTTTTGTTTTTTTTTCATTTTATGGCGGTAAAATTTACAGTGTATTTTAATAGGCGTGTTTTCGTAATGATACAATACATGTGTTTTTTATTTATTTATTTATTTATTTTTTTTATTTTTTTTTTTTTTGGGGGGGGGGGGGTGGTTTTACGATCCTTGCAAGATTATTTCATTCATATCGAGCCGATAGTTAATCAAAGGTGGGCACAAACCGGAGTACCCGGAGAAAAACCACCTGAGCTTCCGCTGCAGATCTTGGCGTCTCACATGTGACCCGAGCCAGGCTCGAACCTACCGCGATGGGACACCTAGTGATTAAGAGTCAGCGCTCTTATCCACTAGGCCACGGAGGCCGGTCGATTCTACCGGTGTACATTGAAAACAAAGTGTTTAGGCGTTTTGCAAACTGATAATAATAATATTCTTTATGTCCTCCAATTCTGAGATCACAAAGTTCAAGGCAATAGACAAAGAACCGAAACTTGACTGGAAAACACCTTAAAGACAATACATGTTTCTGTTTGATTTGAGGTTTAACGTCCCCGTCAACACAATTGAGACCATTTTGGAGATGTTGCTTCCAATTTTGTGGGACTTTTACCCGACATTGAGATGAAACGACATCTCAAGCAAAGTTTCCCAATAAAACCAATAGGGTTTATAAGCATAGACTCGCACCGCGTTGCCTGGCAGGCTTAGACTTGTGCGCGGTCGGTTTCAGCTCTGCGTGGAAGCATCATGCAGCCCATCGTCAAGCCCCGATGGGCGGGGGCCTAAATACAATACATGTATAACGTATAAAGGTTGCAGAACACAGTTTCCAGCCTGAGCAGATGGGAATTTTTTTTTTCATAAATATGGATAGGGATCAAATTTAGTGTGTGAATACTGTTTTGGAAATTGGAAATTATAAAAGCAATAAGAATTTCAGTGTATTGATTTTGTGTCATTGTGGAGAAATATGAATTAATTCATGATCACATGACATGGATATCATTGTTTCCTGTTTCAAAACGATGATTTGACTTCATTGAGATATTGTTAAAAAAAGTAAACGGCTTCCAGGCGTGATTTCTAGTCCCCTTTCATTTTTGGTATTATGCTTTCACGCAGAGCTGGAACCAACCGCACACGGCTACTGCTAAATCGTGTAGAGGGTCTAAGCCTGCCCATGCAAAGATGTGCGAGTCGGGCCGTCCATGCATAAAAACCATCTCGGTTTCATTGGGCGATAGGTCTTCAGATGTCATTTCATCTAAATGCGGAGAGTGAGTGAGTGTATGAGCTTTACGTCCCTCCAAAATCCAGACGGGACCCCAATTTAAAGACTCATCCGAAAGTCTGGAGAAGCCCGGGATCGATCCTGCGATCCCTGGTTTACAAGGCGAGAAGCGTAACCACTACACCACAGATGCTTCCTTTAAATGCGGGGAAAAGTCCCAATTAACTGTAAGCAAAGTCACCAATATGACCTCAATAGTATTGATGAGGACGTTACCAAAGTTGGAGGCAACGTCTCCAGAATGACGTATACAGAGTTGACGGAAACGTTAAACCTTAAATCAAACAAACAAACAAAACAAAACAAGCATCAAAATAAGCATACGTAACATCCCTATACAAATTCATGGAGTTAGAGAGATTTCAGCACTTTGGTTTCAAGCAAAATGCAAAAGACATTGCTTATTCAAAGTTTCAAATGATTTATCTATACATCAGAACGAATAGGCTGGATTTCACCCTCAGACAGATTACTTCTTGAAATGAAAAGACAATGATATATTGTTATGCACATATCTGTCTTCAACGTGTCAATTGGATTCGCCCACAAAGCGAAAATCTTTGAAATTGCTTACCGTTTTTATAGCAGAAGTTGTTTAAATTCTCTGAACTTTGAAGCTAAATATTCAAATAATTGAATTGATTTTAATTAATATTGTATCATCCATTAACACATTGTATACTGGCAGACTCTTCCATTGCTAAATGTTGGACAAGTCCATTTGTCATATAAGGGATGGTAGGCCTTTTTTTTTCGTTCTTATTCCATTTTTGACGGGAAATTATGTTCGCAAATAGTGCAGGCCCTGATCAGACGCCGCGTTCTGCGGCGTCTGATCTGCGCTTGCAGTGTTTGCCAAGGTGTCCCTTTAGGGGCTTCCAGCATACAATGGTCTGCAAGAGATTGATGAAACAGTATACCATTCCATGTCCTAAAATGGCATCTTTCATAGAGCTACCATATTTCAGTAGATATTTAAGAAAAAAGATAAGCTCTAGCTGTGATTTGTTGAGTAATAAATAACAGGTTGGAGGTCAGTTGTTAAGTAGATTAAATTACGAGCGCGTAGCACGCGTGATTTGTCTACTTACAACTGACTGACAAACAGTGATTTATTATTCAACAAATCAAAGACTAGAGCTAATCTATTTCGATTCCAACATCCATCAAATTCTCTGCCGGGGTCGGCAACATTATTTCGTGGAGATTGATCACGAAATATTTTCTACGGTCATTCGCTCCATTCCGCTGATTCAAGAATGGCAGTTGTCAGTTTCTGGCGAAAGAATGTGCACTGTACTGGTTAACCGCTTACGTATAAGCCTGCCCAGGAAAAGTGTGGATAGGTAAACTGACCGGCTCAAAAATTACATAAATAGTGTTAACTGTACTGTTAAACTCCAATATAAACAAATAATTTCTGCAAATTCTCACAACATCTAGACAGTGTGAGAAGAAATCCCGCAAAAATTATTGACTGTAATACATGCATCTATGTCCTTTTGTAACGTTTTTGATGCGAGAAAGTTACGTTACACCGTCTAATGTCAAGGAATCTATGAGTGTCGTCATAAATTGGCAGCTTTAAATGACGTCATTCGGCATGCTCTTCCGCCCCGTGATGTGTTGCTTAAATCACAGTTCCTTCCCCTTGCCTGTATAGGCGCGCTGTGTTAAAAAAATAATATATATTTTCGTATTTCTAGTCCAAACATAGATTGCAGGTGCTCGTAACTATGCTCAATGGAGGCGGTTCTAACGAGCACCCACAATCAAGCGGTTCTAACGAGCACCAATAATCTATTTTTAGCACGAATATGGGAAATACTGTTTATCCCTGCAACCCGACCTTTTCTCTGCGTAAAGAGGAGTTAAGAGGAGTGATATATACCTCTAACTAAGCCTTTTCAAACCACCATAGTTTGTTGAAACACTTGGCTGCCAGCCTGAGCTCTGGTTAGCGTAGAGGCCTAGGGACCTCTTGATTCAATATTAAACGGGGTGATCCATGTATGACAAAGACAAAAGTCCACAAAAAGGGGCATTGGAAATTTGTGTAAATAAAGATCAGGTGTCAGAAAACATGTCATCTTACCGGGTCCGCACTGTTTGAATAAAGTAAATGATGCGATAGTCTACGTGTATGTCCCGGAGTATGGTCATTTTATCAGAGTCCTCGAAACTGCTGCCAGCCCTTTGAGTTGCTATTGTGGTCGATACAAAGATATTCAGCAATCAAGACGCTTTCCAGTGATATTCCACGTGACAAATATACAGTAAAATCCTATATTAAGACCACCTTTGGGACTGTTCAAAAGTGGTCTTTAAGACCACTTTTGAACAGTTCCAAAGGTGGTCCCTTAATAGGAGACACTAACAAAAACTTTCTAAGCAAGCTTTTAAAAGTAGATTTAGTCTTAAGTTTAGGTGGTCTTAATAGCGGAATTTTCTGTAGTTTAATTGCGCTTGTTATTTTGTACGAGCCCATAGGGGCTTGAAGAAATATATGGGTTGCATGATGCTTCCACGCAGAGCTGAATCCGGCCCCCACACTAGTAGTGGTATACCGCTTAGAGGATCTAAGCCTGTCCAGGAACCGCGGTGCGAGGCGGACAATCCATGCTAATAAACCTTATTGGTTTCATTGGGCGACAGGGCTTGAGGTGTCATTTCATCTCGATGTCGGGTAAAAGTCCCACAAAATTGGAAGCAACGTCTCCAAAATGACCTTTACAGTGTTGACGGGAACGTTAAACCTTAAATCAATTAAACAAACAAACAAAATTTTGTACGAAATCCAGGTAACGCATAGTAAGAGTCGCGCTAGTCTGGTCGTTATGAGTAGGGACGGCTAATTGTAAAATATCATAGCAACATCTAAGGTAAGTATTTTGTGATATTTGAATGATAGTTTTCCTTATTTCTCCATAAAAACCTATGTTGTGGGTATTCATTAGAACCGCCTCGCCGAAGCGGTTTTAATGAGTACCCACAATATAGATTTTTATGGAGAATTGACAAAAACTATCATTCAATTATCACAAAATACTTACCTTATCTTTTGCTATGAATATGAAAAAGGATCGTGTGCTAGGCAATTGGCAAACAGTGCAGACTAGGATCTGACGCCGCGGAGCACTGTTTGCTCAAAATGCAGGAATGTAAGGTAAAAGAAACAGTCTACGTTTCGGATGGTTTCCTCTCCGTTTAAGACCATTTATAATGTTAATAATGATAATAATAATTGGCCCCCGCCCATCGGGGCTTGAAGAAATAGATGGGCTGATTGATGCTTCCACTATATGAGGATGTATGCATTGAACCTAATCATACAAACTGCAGTTAAAACATATTCACAAATATATACATTAAATGTTAAAAGGACCTTGGCTATTAAGGTTGCAGCGAGGGGCGCATGGCGGAATTCAATGTCCAAACAGCACACCTCTACTCCCATACCAGTTTGATAGGCACTTAAATCGCAGGCGTCGTCTAGAATATACGCAAAAAAATTATAGAACGTAAGAACTTTACCCCACAGGTTACAGGCTTGTCCATTTGAGTCACCATAAGAAAAAAACCTTCAAGGCGTGTGAGAAGGTCATTGTTTGTTTGTTTGTATTGGAGTTTAACGGCCCAGTCAACACTATTTTATGTCATTTTTGAGCCGGTCAGATTACATATCCACACTTTTCATGGGCAGGCTTATACGTAAGCGGTTAACCAGTACAAAGCACATTCTTGCGCCAGAAACTGACAGCTGCCCTTCTTGAATCAGCGGAAGGGAGAGAATGACCGTAGAAAAGAGTTCATGATCAATCTCCACGAAATAATGTTACCTATCTATCTATCTATCTTCTTATACTGAGTCGGTCATATCTGGCCATTACCTCAGTTGATTGGGTGGCTAAATTTAGAATTTAGCTGAAAAAAAAAAAAAAAAAAAAAAAAGAGAGGCACTGGATGCGTCCTTAAAACTATTTACAATCTGCATAACAGAGGTATCCTAAAACGCATACCTCTGAGACCCAATCTTACACTGTGCGGGCTTTGAACTCTTCTGCGGACTTGGCATTCACCGCAGAGGAGGGAAGACTATTCCATTGGGAAATAGTTCTAGAAAAAAACGAGTTCTTCAGGGCATCACTATAGGACTGGTATCTACGGTATTGTGAGTCGTTTAATTTTGATGCCCTTGTTTGGGTCGACAGTGTTACAGGGGTCAAGTACCTATCTTTATCAATAGACACTGAATCAGAGTGTATCTTGTAGAAGAAGGTTAAAGAGGACTGCTCACGACGGGCCTCCAGGGACGGCCACTCGAGCTCATTAAGCATGTCACCGACGCTACTTCTATTTCGCCATCGCCTACAGGTCCATCGAGCAGCTGTCCTCTGCACATTCTCCACCTGCTGAGTCTGAGTTTTAACATAGGGGTGCCAAATGGGTGATGCATATTCGAGTTGAGGGCGAACCAATGTTTTATATGCAACATCCTTTGTCTGCCTAGGTGCAAAAGCCAAGTTCCGTCTAAGGAATCCCAAAGTCCTAGTTGCTTTAGATGTAATCTCTGAGATATGTTGACCCCAATCAAGATCGTCAGTGATGGTGATACCAAGATATTTGGCGGATTGAACATGCTCCAAAACTTGCTGGTGAAGAGTATAGTCAAACTTAATTTGCTTGTCCGGAGTGTGTCGTGACACTCTCATTGAGTGACATTTGGCCACATTGAACTTCATTTGCCAATCGGCCTCCCACTGTGCAAGTTGATCCAGGTCATCTTGTAAAATAAGACAGTCAGAAGGAGAATATATGTTCCTATACAGGACACAATCATCAGCAAACAAACGGACCGATGACCTGATATTATCGGGGAGATCATTAATGAAAACCAAGAAAAGGACCGGTCCAAGGACCGAACCTTGGGGGACTCCAGATAAAACAGGGACTGGATCAGACGCTTGGCCATCAAGTACAACTTGTTGTGAGCGCCCAGAGAGCCATGAGCTAATCCACCTATGCGTGGATCCTCTTATCCCATAGTACTCCAGTTTATGTAATAGCCTTCTGTGAGGTACCTTGTCAAAGGCCTTAGCAAAGTCCATGATGATCAAGTCAGTCTGTTTGTGGCCACGATTTATGGCCCCATCCAGATTGCTCACAATGTCATGGTAAAATTGACCAAGCTGCGTTTCGCAAGACCTTTGACTCCGGAAACCATGTTGACAGTCAGCAAGAATGCTCTCAAAGGCTAAGTGCTTGTTGATGTTGCTTACTAATATATGCTCCAAGGTTTTGCAACAGATGCATGTTAGCGACACTGGTCTATAATTTGCTGCATCATATTTTTCCCCTTTTTTATAGACCGGGGTTACATTTGCTTGTCGCCAGTCATCTGGTACAGTGCCCTGGGCAAGTGATTGATTGAAGATAAAGGCCAACACAGGAGATATTTCAGCACTACATTCCTTAAGTACCCTGGCATTCAGGTCATCGGGCCCAGATGCCTTATGTATCTTGAGCTTACCTAACAGTTTAGCGACCCCATTGGGGTCAACTGTTATGTCCCCCATAGAGGGGAACGGACTTGCACCTTTAGATGGTAGCTCACCATCAGTTTCACGCGTAAATGCTGATTGAAACTGTTTATTGCAAATATTAGCCTTATCGCGCGCATCTGTTTTTAGAATTCCATTTTCCCTTAGCGAAGTGATCCCAAACGCATCCTTTTTCAGGGACTTTACGAATGACCAAAACTTTTTAACTTTACCATTCTTTTGGGGACTATCGGGATCTATATTGTCATCTTCAAAGGTAAAGATGCTGGAAACATGCTTCCAATATGCATCTCTTATAACCTTTTGCACATGTGCTCTGAACCGTTTGTAATGGTTCTTAACGTCAGGGCTGCTAGACTTGCGAGCACGAAAATACATTCTATTCCGTCTTCTGATGAGATGCTTGATCGTGTTATCGATCCATGGTGCCCTATATTTTGTTTTGGTCATTTTAGTTGGTATAAACCTTTCCATTGCCGTGGTTAATTCGGACTTAAAACTGACCCACAGGTCATTAACTGACATGTGTGAGAGGTCAGAGGAAAGGAACGAATCCTTAAATCGCGCCATATGGTCTCGCAGACCATCCATATCCGCACGTTTGTAGAGAAAAACTTTACGCGGGACTTGTCTGATTCGTTTAGCTTTTATGTCATACTCAACAAGGACTATGTCATGATCAGCTTTGCCAATCGGGGGCATCCCCTTAACTCGGCTTACTGGGGATGGAGAATTTGTAAACAATAAATCAAGGGTCTTTTCTTGTCGGGTGGGTATGTTAACTACTTGGGCCAGGCAGTGTTCTTTAATTATGTCCAAAAGTTGTTGCTGTGTCTGCCTTTTAGGCACCCCATGGGGCACCTGCATGCTGCTCCATTCAATGTCACCACAATTAAAGTCTCCGCCAACCAAAATATGGGCATTTGCATTTGACATTATCCTAGACAAAGATGAATTAAAAGCCTCAAGATATTCTGGGTCAATCTGATCTGGTGGGCGATAAAAAGATCCAAGGTACAAAGTCCTTCATCCAATGATGTTCAATTTACACCAAACTAGTTCACAGTTGGTGTCCAACTCCGGAGTTTCTGTACAGAGTAGCTAGGTCTCGCTTGAAAGCCACGAAGACACCTCCATGTGCATCCCCAACTCTGTCTTTCTGGATGGCCTCAAAGGATTCAGGGAAAATTTCCGAGTTTTTAATTTCTGGGGTTAACCAAGACTCATTGCCCAAAATGATATCTGGTTTCGCCGAGTCGATAATTGTATGAAGTTCAGCCCTTTTATTCTTTATTGACTGACAATTCATGATCAATATTCTGAGGGGATGGTTAAGGACCGCCTTTTTGGTCTTTCGTTTAGCTTCTTTTGACTGCTGCACAATGGGCGATGAAGCTGCCGTGGGTGGGCCGATGTTGTCTGGTATCGGACTATCAGGCTCGGATAGGGTAGATAAAGGTTCAAAGTGGTTGTAGGTGTCTATAGAAGATGAGGTGTCAAACAGAGCTGTGGAAAAGTTTGGCATTCCACATTTCAAACACTCCCATGCAACATTTTTATTCAATGATCTGTTGTAAAAACTATACATAGTTGATGACATGCCTTGACATCCTATGTGATACCAGACATTGCAGGTGTCGCAATAAATTCCCCGGTCTTCCCAACCAACACTTTTTTGACAGAGTCCACAAGGGAAGTGTGAACTGTCATTTCGGGAGTCTGGACCAGGATTTGATTCAACATCCCAAGCATTACCTATAACAACTGTAAATATATACAAGTAGAAAAGTTTATTTGAACCAGGAAACCCCTTCATTCTTAGAGATTTTTTTAAGATTGATATTGTACAAACATGGGGCAAATGAAATGCAAAGTTACGGTCGATTGCTGTTGTACCACGTGTGTCCGCATAAACTGGGTAGAAGTTAACTGGGATTTCCTGTAGATCCTGTCCACTGCAACTAAGAAGAGATGCAAGTCTTGTTGCCAGCAACATGCAACATACTCCAAAAAGGAGGTCAAATGCAAAATGGCTCATTATTGTTGGTTTTCTGGTGACTCTTTGGTTACTGAAGGGCAATAAATATAAAGTGGTGTCTGGGAAAGTCTCCTCTGTTGGGCAATATCATCAAAAATCACATTTAAACTTAATTGTTTACCTTAATGTCAATCCGCCGCGAAACCGGAACTAGTTTTGTTTCGGTGCAAAAGTAAAAAAATACCAAGCCAAATTATCCGGGATGTGATAAATATGAAAAGTCGTAAAAACCTAACTAAACCTGCAAAATAAACAAGTAACTAAATATTTAAACAAAGTTAAGGAGAAAAAGTTAAAGGACTCATCCAGGGTATTCCTTAAATTCCAAAAATATCCAAAAATTGTTTCCCGGAAAACAGGAAGAATGCACTCGCGCGCATGCGCACCCAACACCCCCAGCAGGTATCGAACTCGCGTCCTCCTGATCACCAGTCAGACGCGCATCCGAATTAGCTACCGAGGCCGTGGGAGTAGGTCATACGAGCCGAGGCATCGAAAACTGTCGAAAGAGTGGACGTGAAAGAATTAGGCCGTATCCGATAATTTGCGCCAGTCACGGGGATTGCGTTGGCATCGGTGGCCCAAATCAGCACGTCTTCTCATGTCCCCGAACGAACAGAAGGTAAATCATCGGACAGTTTTTGACCCTAGATTATAGAAGACCCCTGAGGCCGAGGGCCAGCCAGTCGTGGTTGATCTAGTCTGGCGTCCAAACACAGCCCTAGCCAACCAGTCAGCAAACCGTCCGAGAATACAAGCAATCTATCGTTGATCACAACAGACATTCTATATTGGGTGTTATTCCAAATTTAGCACAGTTTATTCCCCACGGAGAAGGTGGTGCTGGCGTGCTTTCTTGAATTATAACAGCGTTTCACATTCCATAAATGTATTCGGAAAACTGTTTCAATTCGTGCAGTATATCATTTGCTGTCGATCTCTTTCGTCTGTCATGGTGTTCTGAGACGAGCATTAGCATAGATGAAACGTAAACCTGGGACTGTCCATTTAATACCTTAAAGGCATTTATTCTTGATTATTGAGGTCCATCATTTCATTACATAATATTATGTAGCACTCATTGCTGTCTGAAGAGAGGTCCTCTGGCTTCAACAGGTAAGGGGCCTCCTTGGGGAAAATCAATAATTTGCTAACTGGATGCTAGTGTACATTATTGATTTTCCCCTTAAGTGCCTCAGTCAGGGGATTCAACAAGAGCTACTAATCACCCTATTACGGGCCGCCTTTGATCTGCTAAAAACAGTATATCACAGGGGGCAATAAAACGATTATGAACACACGGTGTGTCCTTCTGTTACAAGAATAAATGCCTTTAAGTTTGTATACCATGAGGCATGCTCGGATGGTGTTAACATGTCAGTGTTTATTACGAGTAACGCAGCACGCCTTTGTAGTTTGACTGGCTTGAAGCTGTGGTCTGACTTCATAATATTATTATAATGTTATACAACAAAAATAGAACATTGGAAGCACATAATAATTATAATAACCCCGGCAAAAAGTTCTGCACAGCTGGGTTTTTTTTCGACCTGTTTGCCTAAAACATAAATATACAGAAAACACAATTACACCACAAGAAAATTTAATTCAATCCTGATAATAAACAGAAATAAAAACAAGAATATCATCACTGAGTCATGAAAAAGCTTCTCCGAAGGCACATCGGGTAAGTTGTCAAAAATGCCAAAATCACAGTTTCTGAACTGTAACGCAATAATCAATAATGGGTATAGCCACCAAGATTCACATGACAATCGTCAGGTCTCCTCCTCATGGAATTCACCAGTCTCCGTATATGATGCTGAGGAATCGCAGCCCATTCTTGGAGTCGAATTCTCTGCAAGTCTGGAAGTCTTGTGTATTGATTGACCCGTTTGTTTACAACCCGACCAAGAATATCCCACAAATGTTCAATGCACGCCAAGTCAGGGGACATCGGTGACCACTCAAGTCTTTGCACACCATTCTGCTGCAGGAAAGCATCGACAATCCTGGCACGATGTGGTCTCGCGTTTTCCTCCTTGAAGATGGAGTGCTGCCCATCTGTCTGAGACACGGTACAACATGAGGTCTTAGAATTCGTCAATGTACCGACGACCATTCAAGTTTCCGGGCAATACGACAAGGGCAGTTCTGCCATTAGAACTTATACCTGCCCAAACCATTACACTGCCGCCGTTGTAACTTGTTGTTGGTAGGACATTAGGCTCAATGTGCCTCTCCCCAGTGCGACGCCAAACCCTGATCCGACCATCAATCTTCCGGAGACAAAATCTCGACTCGTCGGAAAAAAAGAACTTCCGACCACTGCCGTCGGTTCCATCTGCCATATCATGCACAAAACTGGCGCCGTAGAGCCCTGTGCCGTTGAGAAAGCTGGGGCTTCCTTGCCGGTTTTCTGGATTTGAATCCCGATGCTCGATCTCTGTTCCTGACTGTCTGTATCGAGATTCGACGTGCTCCGTTGTTGTTTCAATATTCTCTCCAGACTGGGACCGTCAACAAAACGCCGCCTTGCTACAGTTAACGCAATGTATCGGTCTTCACGATGGGTGGTAACTCTCGGTCGTCCGGATCTGGGTCGTCGGAAACAGCCCCCGTTGCTTGATGACGCTGACGAATGCGGACAATAGTGCTGCGATGCACGTTGAACTGATTAGCAACATCTTGCGGATGAGCCCCCTCCTCTAAACGCCCAACCTCCCGGGCTCTTTCTTCATCAGTTAGCTTTCTCGAAGCTCGGAAAGGTCTAGCATTCGCCATTGTTGTAACCAAACGCTTAATAATGGGCAATTAAATTAAATTAAATTAAATGATAAATATCTTTAAATTATCATGCAAAAAATGCAGTTGGATATGTAGCCTGGTGAGCACTTTTAATTCCATGCATGTTATTTGAAATTTGATAGTGACTTTTGGCAGAAATGTGCACTCTTAAAAAGCCAGGTAACAGAACATCACAAGCCAACGTCTGCGGCAGCAGTAGCAGCAACAACAAGAGCAGCAATTTACCAAAATTAACCAAAGCCCCATTAAAACAATGCCTTTCAACCTATACGCGTTTAAACGTCTTAAGCCTACAGACGGATAGGTAATAAACGATCGCATTGAAAATCGATAATTTTGTCATTTTTGACTGCCGACCCCTGGTGCCTTGTCAAGACAACATCTCCAGCATTTCTTGTGCGATTTTGATTCTGTTTAAAGCAAACTGTTTCAAAAACGGTAAGCTAAAAGCCGATATGTATACTACATTTGAGTAAAATAAATTGGCAAAAACCCCTGTTGTGTAGAACTTTTTTTGCCAGGTATATAATTTTAGGGATTTTTGGTTATGTATTTTGATAAAAGTTTCATTAGTGTTAGTTTACGACTGATGTTTTTGCAAACCTGACTAATTTGCCCTTTCCATGTAAAGTTGCTGTCAATTGTGTTTTTGCGAGTTCACTATTTCAATCGCTTCCTCATTCACTGAAATAGAAATTGGTCCACAGCCACGTGTCATGAATTTCGTGCCTAGCATTATTGCATGCGTTTAAAGCCAATTTACAAGCACATCCATGCTTCGCAGTGTATTGCGCTGCATTTGAGTTTAGTGTCCATGACTGTTAGGCTTTTGTTGGCCGCATGAGTTACTGTGTCATCGGTATAAAGTAGGTACAGAGGAATCTCATTTATAAATATTAGAAACAGCACAGGGCCGAGTACAAAACCCTGTGGTAGCTCTGGTTTTTGACTCCTTCAAGTCATCTACAATACATTGACGCCTATCTGACAAATAGGATTTTAATCATTTGACAGCATGGTTTTTAATCCCGTACATTGCTAGTTTTTGCGACCGTTTTGTCAAGGTCTGTCTTCGCGGCAGCAAAGGAGTTTTCAATGTCGGACTGCGATGAAGTGATGTCGGCAAGATGGCACTTGTTTTGGTTTATATGTGCTGTTATTCGGTCATCCAGTTGTTGTAGTCTGTAATTTGTATTTATATACAGGTCAGAAATTTGTATTGATATTGATTCAACGAACTTAACCGAAACATTGAAACAACATTGCAACATAACTTGGCATTCGCCGAATCTTTCCACAGCACCACCATCATGGCCTAGCAGGCACATGACCTACATGTAATTGTGACGTCACATAAGAGTCGGTGCAATTTTATGACAATTATGCAACGTCACATCTACATGACGTTGCACCGACGTTGATTTGACGTTGCCCTAACGACGTGTGCCTGCTATCACTTTTCTTGATTCCAGCGCACTTATAAATGAAACCAGTTCATACACAAGTTACACTGGATCGTGTTTTTGTCAGATTTGACATGGCAATCGTCCAAGCCTACACTCAAGGACAATCGACCGAACAGTGACGTAAGTTCTTTGATTTTTGTTTTATTATTCTAAAAGTGTTTCTAATTGAATATTCATGAAATGTCATCGCGTCCAGGAAATTTCAAATGAATGTAGCTCAAACGCGATCTCTATTCAAATGATGATTATTTTCCAAACTTGTTTTCGCTAGATACTGAATTAATGTTTGGTTGTACTAATTGGCTGATGCTAGCTAGCTAGTGCAAGTAGGTCGCAGAGTACAATTGATATGATGAAAAGATTCCTTTTCATTGTGGGGTCGGTACGGAGATGCTGTCCGTCCCCGCCCATCGGGGCTTGAAGAAATAGATGGGCTGCATGATGCTTCCACACAGAGCTGAAACCGACCCGCACACGAATACTGGTAAACCGCTTAGAGGATATAAGCCTGCCCAGGTTGGTTGGTTGATTTTAGATTTAACGTCCCCGTCAACACTGTAAAGGTCAATTTGGAGACGTTGCTTCCAATTTTGTGGGACTTTTACCCGACATTGAGATGAAATGACATCTCAAGCCCTGTCGCCCAATGTAACCAATAGGGTTTATTAGCATGGACGGTCCGCCTCGCACCGCGGTTCCTGGGCAGGCTTAGATCCTCTAAGCGGTTTACCAGTACTAGTGTTCGGGCCGGATTCAGCTCTGCGTGGAAGCATCATGCAGCCCATATATTTCTTCAAGCCCCAATGGGCGGGGGCCGTAAAGCCTGCCCAGGCAAAGCGATGCGAGTATCGGACCATCCATGCTTATAAACCCTATTGGTTTCATTGGGCGGCATGGCTTGGGATGTCATTTCATCTCAATGTCGGGTAAAAGTCCCACAAATCGGAAACAACCCATTACGATACCACATCCGTGTGATAAAAAGCATTTTTCAAACCTCAAAAAAATTTTTCTGATGAAAATTTGTAATATTTTTTCTTATTTTCACTCCAAACATAGGTTTTGGGTACTCGTTAGAACCGCCTCATTGAGGCGGTTCTAACGAGTACCCACAACCTATGTCTTGGAGCAGAAATAAGCAAAATAATGTTTACCCCCCTAAACCCCAGTTTTCTATATATAAAGTGGGGTTTAGTGGGGTCTTTATTTCACGGACTTGTTCACGTGATGCTCAAATCAAGCAAAAGAAGGTGGTGTGTTACAACGCATAATGTAGTAATGTAGTAATTTCTTCATTTTGAAATTTTTACTACATTATGCGTTGGCATAGTCGACGCGAAATGAAATAAAATGTCGTTTTTACTTCATTATGCGTCGATACTAAGAGGTTTGAGCAAAATGAAAGAATTATTTCATTTTGCGGCGATGGGTGGCATACTTAATTTTACTTCATTATGCGTCAACAGTTTGTTTGTTTGATTTGAGGTTTAACGTTCCCGTCAAGACTATTTAGGTCATTTTTGAGACATTGCTTCAAATTTTATGGGACTTTTACCCGATATTGAGATGAAATGACATCTCAATCGCTGCCGTCCAATTAAAAGCAATAGGGTTTATATGCATGGATGGGCCGACTCGCAGCAGTTGTCCTGGACAGGCTTAGACCTTCTAAGCAGATTACGAGGACTCATGTACGGGCGGTATCAGCTCTGCGTGGAAGCATCGTGCAGCCCATCTATTTATACCCCCGGCATACGAAGTATGCAAGGGGGTATATAGTTTTTGTCCATTCTGTCTGTCTGTCTGTCTGTCTGCCCGTCTGTCTTTTGTTTGATTTGTTTGATTTGAGGTTTAACGTCCCCGTCAACACTATTTAGGTCATTTTGGAGACGTTGCTTCCAATTTCATGGGACTTTTACCCGACATTGAGATGCCGCCCAATAAACCTTTTTCTTTGTGATTTTGACCTTCAGTGTGCTTTTGTGGAAGACCGTCTTTTGGACTGTTCAACTGTGGTCTTAAAGACCACTTTTGAACCGTCTCAAATGTGGTCTAAATTGTAGGAATTTAACTGTATTGCTTCCTAAGTCTTTTCGAAGACAGCTATGTTCTACCATCATTACTTCATTATGCGTCGATATGGTGCATATCAACGCGAAATGAAATAATTGTTTTACTTCATTTCGCGTCGACTATGCCAACGCATAATGCAGTAAAAAAAATCAAAATGTAGTAATTACTACATTACTACATTATTCGTTGTAACATGTGTTACGTAGGGAAAGATTGGTGTGCTTGCCAGCAGGCGCGGAATGGGGCTGTTTTAGCACACTTCTCTCGTAGTGACAAGGTGGGCTTTCGTGGTCCCTTTTTTGTCCGCCGTTTGTCGGGTGTATGCGTCCGTACGTCCGTCCGTAAACAATTTCTTCAAACGACATCTCCTCCTACACCACTGATTGGATTTTGAACAAACGTGTCAGGAATGATCCTTAGTTGGTCCTGTTTCAAAGTTATTCGAATGGTTTCGGTCCATTGCACATCTAGGTCATAGGAGCCAAAAGTAGATGTTTAATGGACCACTTAAAAAAACATTTTCTCTGAAACCGCTAGGCCCAAGTCTTTGATATTTGGTATGAAGCTTCATCTAGAGGACTTCTATCAAGATTGTTCAAATTATAGCCTTGTGGTTACAAAATTGCCCTGCCCCAGGGCCAACATGTTTTACATTGACTTATATAGTGAAAACCTTTAAAAAGCGTCTTGTCTGAAATCAGAAGGCACGGGGCTTTGATATCTAGTATGAAGCTTCATCTAGTGAACCTCTACCAAGACTGTTCAAATTATAACCATTGTGCCAAAACACACCTGCCCTGGGGTCCACATGTTTTACATAGACTTATTTAGGATAAATCTTTACAACCTTCTTGTCTGAAACAAAATCACAAGGATCATTGATAGTTTTCATGAAGCACCATCAAGAAGACTTCTATAAAATTGTTCAAACTATAGCATTGGGACCAAACAATGGACCTGCCATGGCACCCACATGTTATCTATAGACGTTTATAGGGATAACCTGTAAAACTCTTAGTTGAAACAAGAAGGTTGAGGTCTTTGATTCGAAGCTTCATCTGGTCGACCTCTACCAAGATTGTTCAAATTATAGCCTTTGGGGCCAAAACACGCCCCGTCCCTGGACCCGCATGTTTTACATAGACTTATATAGGGAAATATGTTCTGGAAAGGGATATCCTTTGGAAGCAAGGAATGCACCACAGAACTGGAAAATATGGAATGTACATGTTTTCTGGGCCAGGCTAGCTAGTTTCGCCATTTAGGACTCATCAGTGACCCTCAAATATTTTCAAAATTCCACAATAGAATCAATGATCCCAAAGGACAAGAAAATATAAACTACACTATGATGTAGGGCAGGGAGACTTTTTACGGCCACCACACATTCCCAGACAACAGCTGTAGTGACGTCAAATATGTTGTAGAAAGGGTTATCCTTTGGCAGCAAGGAATGCACCACAGAACTGGAAAATATGGAATGTACATGTTTTCTGGGCCAGGCTAGCTAGTTTGTCCATTTAGGACTCATCAGTGACCCTCAAATATTTTCAAAATTCCACAATAGAATCAATGATCCCAAAGGACAAGAAAATATAAACTACACTATGATGTAGGGCAGGGAGACTTTTTACGGCCGCCACACATTCCCAGACAACAGCTGTAGTGACGTCAAATATGTTGTAGAAAGGGTTATCCTTTGGCAGCAAGGAATGCACCACAGAACTGGAAAATATGGAATGTACATGTTTTCTGGGCCAGGCTAGCTAGTTTCGCCATTTAGGACTCATCAGTGACCCTCAAATATTTTCAAAATTCCACAATAGAATCAATGATCCCAAAGGACAAGAAAATATAAACTACACTATGATGTAGGGCAGGGAGACTTTTTACGGCCACCACACATTCCCAGACAACAGCTGTAGTGACGTCAAATATGTTGTAGAAAGGGTTATCCTTTGGCAGCAAGGAATGCACCACAGAACTGGAAAATATGGAATGTACATGTTTTCTGGGCCAGACGAGCTAGTTTCGGCCATTTAGGCCTCATCAGTGACCCTCAAATATTTTCAAAATTCCACAACAGAATCAATGATCCAAAAGGACAAGAAAATATAAACTACACTATGATGTAAAACCTTTAAAACCTTCTTGTCTGAAACAAGAAGGCCCAGATGATTGACATTTATTATGAAGCTTCAACTAGTGGACCTCTACCAAGATTGTTCAAATTATAGCCTTTGGGGCCAAAAAATGGCTCTTCACTAGGGCCCACATGTTCCACAAAGACTTGTTTAGGGAAACCCTTTAAAACATACTTATCTGAACCAAAAGGCTCAGGTCTTGGATATATGGTATAAAATAGAAGTGGGGGCAATGATCAGGAATCGATACAATAAACCCACAGCTCCCATCAGAGACACCAAAGGGAAAGACACAAAAACATGAAACAACAGACCCTAATGGAAACACCAACAGCGGAAAGCCAAAAGGAGAGTTACTTTCCCACAAAATGGCCAACAGGCTATCCAAAATAAAATAACATAAGCGACACAAACACCCAAAGACAAACCATAACAAAAATAAACCACGACAGAAGAACCGCCTTGGAACGGTCAGCGGAAACGAATTCCACTGGGGGTGGATGGGGGCTTAAATCGATTTTACGTGGCCACAATCCTCGCCCTTACTTCCGTAGCGATTTAGACGACCACAGAGATGAAACAACGGTGAGGACTCGACAGCAAGAAACCACTGAAATGCTGGAGCAAAAGAAAACCAACAGTTAGACTCCGTTGGGCCCGACCAGAGACAGAGACAAACTTCATCAAGTGGACTTCTGCCAAGATTGTTCAAACCAAGCATTGGAGCCACAAATGCGCCAGCTCCGGGGCGCACATATTTTACATAGACTTATATAGGAAAAAAACCTTCAAAAATCTTCTTGCCTGGAACCAGAAGCCCCAGGTCTTTGATAAGGTATGACGCTTCATCTAGTGGACCTCTACCATTTTTTTTTTAATTTATAGCCTTTGGGTCAAAAATGACCCCGCCCAGGGGCTCAGCTGCCTCAACTGATGTACGACTATATTGATAACCACGGATCTATGAAGATATTTATATGGGCCCCGTCAAGCGATTTTGGTACTTATCGCCTATGCGAGCAGCGAAGGTTCAGGCGAGCCTGCGCATCCGCGCAGTCTCGCCAGAACCTTCGCTGCTCGCTAATACAAGCAGTGAATCAAGAGGAACCTTCAGACAGAAAGGCATAGCCTTGGCCCCTCTGAATGGCTGGGCATGCGCAGTTAAAATTTGTCATGACGGAATGCTCGAAGACACAAATTCGCTTGGCGGGGCTCATATCAATCAGGTTAAAACGCATGTCTTGGCTTTCTTCACGTTTTTCTTCTAAACATCGCTTATGCTTTTCTGGTCCACATGTGAGCGATAGGGTGCTATCTTAGCCCTCTTGTTGGTTTTTAGCTCACCTGTGCCGAAGTCTCCAGTATAACAATTGTCTATCGTCCGTTAGTGTCGACACTCTCAAACAACTCCTCACCACTTGTTCAAATTGAACTAATATTATACAGAGGACCCGCGTTATTATTGTGGCGTTATATTGAATTTGCCATTATAAAGAAACCCAATTAGGAGTATGATAGGTTATAAAAGGTCTTTTCCACATCATTACTCCAAGAAACCAATGTTATAGACATTTGTTGGAATCGCCTCGGTGAGGCGATTCTAACAAATATCTTTAACATTTGTTTCTTGGAGTATTAAATTACAAGAATCTTTCATGACTATGGTTTCGATTTGAGCATTTCATACCCGAGGGAAGCCCACGTCGCTCGGAATCGAGGCTAAGCCTTAAGCTTAGAAGTCATTCCATTGGAATTGTCGTTATAAAGAGTTTTTCCGTTATAACGAATGTCGGTATAACGCGGGTTGACTGTATTTTATATAATTGGTCCTGTTCTTATGATCAAGATGTCCGCCATGTCTATATACAGTAAAAAAATAAAAAAAATCTTCTTCTCCAGAATTGAAGAACTCTAGCTGACCTTGAACTTTGGCAGACAGCAAAAGGGACTGGGGCCCCATAGAAGTTATAAATAAAGGATGATTTTGGGTTGACATTAACCTATTTTACAGCAAGTTCAGATTTGGTCCCTGAGGCGTTTGAATCGGAAACGTAACAGTGCGTTTATCCAAACAAATTTTGATTTATGAATTGTGAGTAGGTCTTTTATGAAACTATGGATGTCAGAGGTCAAGTCCATTCACTGAACATGGTTCAAAGTCTCAAGCATTGAATCTATATCAGAACTTCAAAACTCTCCTGATCAACTGGAGTATAGAACATCTATGCATCAAGAGAACAATCAAAGACCTGAGAGTATTGGTACGTCGAAGAAATAGTGCTGGACTGTGGAGTAAACTGTATCATTTTACCCTAGAATTCCGTTTTTGTCGCACCTGCTTTAGCAGGAAGACATAGGCGTGCAAGTTTCCGTCCGTCTGTCCGTCCGGTGGTCTGTCCGTCCGTCCGTCCGTCCGTCATTCCGTCAACATTTTACACTGGATGTCTTGTCATCGCAACTCCTCCTACACTTTTAGACCGATCATTTGGAAACTTCGCATGTGCTTTCGCCATGGTATGAGGATGCGCATGTGGTTTGGACTTAATCTTCGAATCAATTTTTGTCACTTTTTCCATATTGTGAACTTAGTCATTTTTAGGTATGCGATACGTACCTCTTGTCATCGGAACTCCTCTTACACTTTTATACTAATCATTTGGAAACTTTGCATGTGCTTTCCCCTTGGTATGAGGATGCGCATATGGTTTGGACTTAATCTTCGAATCAATTTTTGTCACTTTTTCCATATTGTGAGTCATTTTTAGGTATGCGATACGTACCTCTTGTCATCGCAACTCCTCTTACACTTTTATACTGATCATTTGGAAACTTTGCATGTGCTTTCCCCTTGGTATGAGGATGCGCATATGGTTTGGACTTAATCTTCGAATCAATTTTTGTCACTTTTTCCAGATTGTGAACTTAGTCATTTTTAACCTTCAATTGGTATTGGGTTGGTACCTCTTGTCATCGCAACTCCTCCTACACTTTTATACCAATCATTTGGAAAATGTGTATGTGCTTTCGGCATGGTATGAGGATGCGCATGTGGTTTGGACTTAATCTTCGAATCAATTTTTGTCACTTTTTTATATTGTGAACTTAGTCATTTTTAGGTATGCGATACGTACCTCTTGTCATCGCAACTCCTCTTACACTTGTATACTGATCATTTGGAAACTTTGCATGTGCTTTCCCCTTGGTATGAGGATGCGCATATGGTTTGGACTTAATCTTCGAATCAATTTTTGTCACTTTTTCCAGATTGTGAACTTAGTCATTTTTAACCTTCAATTGGTATTGGGTTGGTACCTCTTTTCATAGCAACTCCTCTTACAGTTTTATACTAATCATTTTGAAGCTTAACATGTGTTTTCTCCATGATATGAGAATGTGCATGTGCTTAGGATATAGTTCTTAGGTCATTTTATTTCATTTTATCACATTGTGAACTCAGTTTTTTACCTCAGATATATGAGCTATGGATTCTTCTCAAAGCCCTATATTCATTTCTTCTGCCTTAAAGAAACTTTTATTTTGTGTGTGGGGCAGGTGGGGAGCAGGTGCGACATCAACTTCACTGAAGTTGAATCTCTGGTTTAAGACAATAGTGAAGACCTTAATCAGACGCCGCATTCTGTGGCGTCCGGTCTGCGTCTACACTGTTTGCCAAGCCCAATCTATGATTCCAAGATAACCCTCTTACGCAACACTTGACCTCACTCAGTGCGACTATTTTCTTTAAAGAAAGTTATTCCGACAAGTCAGTGATAGTCACGTGGATTTAAACACTGAAGAGCTTTTCTGCTTCGTAACTTTGGGTCAGTTGACAAACAATCGACCAAAAAATAGCCGAGCTTTTTGTCCCTCTATGAGACTAGAGTGACTGAATTAATATGTTGGGTTTGGCAAACAGTGTGGACCCAGGTCAGATGCCACAGAACTCGGAGTCTGATCAGGGTCGATACCGTTTGCATTTATTACCAGAACTTAAAGGTGTAGCGAAACAGTTCAAGAAGGGCAGTTGTCAGTTTCTGACGAAAGAATGTGCACTGTATTGGTTAACCGCTTACGCATAAGCCTGTCCAGTAAAAGTGTAGATAGGTAAACTGACCGGCTCAAAAATGACCTAAAATAGTGTTGACTGGGCCGTTAAACTCCAAGACAAACAAACAAACAAACATGTAAATGGGAACAATATAATTCATTGTCTTCCTGCAATGGTTATAAAAGACAGTTAAATCTGATATTGGTTTGTTTTCTGATGGTCATTATTTATACAGAATTAATGTTTGCACTTACTAGCTGACTTAATTTGCAGATGACAGCTTCGCAAGTGCAAATGCGCGGTCGCTGAGGATAATACAGCACGGCTCCGGTATAAAGACCAGCTGAAATTAACCCATACATGACAATAGAGCTTTCCACTTAATAAGCTTTAGCATAATGGCCATTTTGTGGGAAAGTAACTGTCCTTTTGGCTTTGCGCTATTGGTGCTTCCATTGGGGTTTCGTGTTTGTTTGTTTTTTTTTCCCTTTGGTGTCTCTGATGGGAGCTGTGGGTTAATTGAATCGATTTCTGGTCATTGCCTCCACTTCTATTTTCATTTACAGAGTTATCAGGTTGGTTTTGTTTAAGACGAGTTGTACAAAAGATGCATGTCCTTAGGACAAACAGAGTAGATCCAAATCAGACGCCGCGTTCTGCGGCATCTGATCTTGGTCTACATTGTTTGCCAATGTTCCAAAAAGGGACACAAGTCATGCATGGGTTATGACAAAATGTATGGCTGCTTTTAAAAGCATATTTAAAAGGTTTCATTTATTCTTTATTGCGGTTTCTACACCTAATGCCGTCTTGAACGAAACCACATATGGGACCGTTCAAAATGGTCTATAAGACCACCTTTGAACATTTCCAGTTGTGGTCTTAAAAGGATGTTTTTTCTATATCCAGTAACCGAAGGCAACAGTATACTTCTCGCTAAAGGACTCATTTGACAATAACACACCCGTTTGAAGAGCATTTGGTGTCTCTGATGGTCCAGCTGTATGTTAATTGTATCGATTCCTGATCATTGCCTTCACTTCTATTTTATTTCAAAAAAGTTATATTTTTCTAATGAAACTTTGTAATCTACGAGGGTGGGTTGAAAAGTTCTGAGCCTGACCAAGATCAAAATGGTTTGTCCATGCTGAATGTGCCTTATGTTTCAACATAGTCTCCCTTCCTGTCCACACACTTCCTCCAGCAATGCTGGAGTCCTTGGATCCCAGTGGTATAGAAGGTCTCATCTTGGTCCCTGAAAAACTCCTCCACAGCAGCTATCACCTCCTCGTCTGACCGATAATGCTGCCCAGTTAAGTGCTTTTTGGAGCGTAGCTGTTGCAGCGTAGCTCCAGTGAGATGAGAAGTGATTTCGGCACTACTTTCGGTGTTAATGCATATGACCTGAGAATATAGTACCCCGTGTTAACGTAGTAGATTATTACGCCATGCGGTATCTTCTTATAGACTGCTTCACAGACCACCTATTTCAAACGGAATAGATGAATTTTTTTAATAGATGAAATGTGTAGCAGTCTAATCGTTTCATATAACCCAGTTTACAGCCCATTTGTACCATAAAATCCCAAACCTGGCAACTTGCAAACAGGACAAACCCAGATCAGATACCACACAACGCGGAGTCTCATTATGCCCTTCACTGCATACTTACAAAAAAGGTTCAGCCATTTTTTGCCAAATATTTCGTGGAAGCCACAACCTGACATCCCTGATTTTAAAATGAACTCATCCCATACTGATATAAGGTGTTGAGGATTCCATTCGTTTAAAATGGGTTAAAACTACGCAGTGTGGGTCGATAATGTATTACCAAAATAAGACAGTTGGAATGAGTTTGGACAGGTGCACGTCAAGGCTTATATTGAAAGGAGTAAATTTTGCAGTTTTGACACAGATGAGACGCCACTTGTTGTAGCGTCTGATTTGGGTCTGCTATGTTTGTCCCTAAAAAGGCTGCTAGCCATATACTCAGAGTATGGGTTAATGTGTGTGTGTGTGGGGGGGGGGGGGGGGGTGTTACTTTTTTAAAGCGACCTGTCTGCGTCCTAGGCACGTGACCATAAATAAAGCAAATTTTCAGCTCAGACGCAAGTTCGATACCTGCCGGGTTCGGCAACATTCTTTCCAGGAGATTGATCATGAAATCTGTTCCACGGTGATTTTATCCCTTTCGCTGATCCAAGAAGGGCAGTTGTTGGTTTCCGGTAAAAGACTGTGTACTGTGCTGTATTGACGATATCTAACCAAAGAAATTGCCTTATTGCCAGATCATTTCATAAATGGCCTCGTCGAGGCAATTTATTTTTATATAATAATAACGGAGTATAATGTCTAAACCTCTTCAAATATTCCTATGGATTGATATTGACAATAACTAACCCAAGAAACTGTCGTATGCAAGATCACTTCATAAATGGCCTCACCGATGCAATATATATTTAGAAAAATGTCCTCTCTGAATATTCCGATCATTTTTGGCATTCGGGTTGATATTGACAATACCTAACCCGTGAGGCTGTTTTATGCAAGATTACTTTATGAATGGCCTCGCCGAGGCAAAATAATATAAAAAAATGAATACAGAGTATAACATCTAAATCCGGCTTTGATCATTTTCGGCATATTGACAATACATAACCCGCAAAATTGTCTTATGCCAAATTACTTTACAAACGGCCTCGCCTAGGCAAACTGAAAAATTATTTCGAAGTGTAACTTCTAATCTACTTGGAATATTTTTGACAACTGTTAGCATGCAGACAGATAATGTACAGATCTAAACAACGCGATTCCTGAATGCCCAATTTCTTTATTTTAGCCTCGGCAAGGTAAAAAATTCACCCACTGACACGGTCTTATAACTTTCAACCCGACGGGTATATTTTTATAATGTTTTGCATGCAGATGTAAATTGACAAGATCAAGCTAATGGTATTGTCTAATGCCAGATAGCTTTATAAACAGCCTCACCGAGGCAATTTTTAAAGACTGATTGCGGATGTATAACTTATAAACTGCTGGGAAAAGTATGATAATTTTTCACAATCAAGTCGTAACCAAGAAGAATGTCTAATGCAAGATAAATAACCTCCCAAAGGTAATTTTTCAAAAACTGATTCCATAAAATAACTTTAAAGCCGCCAAACAATTGCGCAAGCCGCAGTTATTGCACGAACTATAGCTCAGCAGAAATCTTCAAGTAAACTGTTGAACTGCATGGTTGCTGTATTGCTCAAAAACATTGATTGTGGGTTCTTGATAAAACTGCCTCGCCAAGGCGGTTCAATCAGTCCCCGCAATCAATGTTTTGAGCAGAGATAAGAAAATATCACAATTTTGTATCTTAAAATTTCCATTTTTTTTTTTTTTTGCCAAAAAAAATTGACAATGTATTTGTACAGGCGTGTTTTCGTGATGGTTGTTGCGGGGTCTACACCTTAGCGTGAGTTAATTTCAATATTGGTCTTGTTGCTTTAACACGACTTCTGGCTCAGAATAGCTTCAAACAGCTATGTTCATTGGATCAATATGAGCCTGAATTAAAATACCAATCAGACGCTAAATCAAATAATCCGGCAAAGCTACGCTCCATCAGCACTCTCAGTGCTTTGATTCATGTTTGGAAACAGGAAATAATTTGATGGAGCTAGATCAGGTGAATACGGAGGGTGATCGAGAAGTGTGAAGCCACAGTCATGCACAGCAGCCATTGCGACAACCGATTTATGAGCAGGCGCATTGTCCTGATGGAACAAGACTCCTTTTGTCAATTTTCCGGGTCGTTTAGCCATAATTGCTTTTCGCAATTGTTTTAGCAGATCTGCATAATACTCCCCATTAATTGTTCTGTCCTTTTGAAGGTAATCTATGAATATTATACCCTTGGCATCCCAGAACACTGATGCCATCACCTTCCCTGCAGAGGAGACGACCTTTGCCTTCTTTGGAGGGGGTGAGCCAGGGTGCTTCCATTGCATGGATTGTCTTTTGATCTCTGGCTCAAAGGGATGAACCCAACACTCATCCTGAGTGACAAAACGATCAAGAAAACCATCTTGGTCTGCTTCAAAAATAGCCAAGTTGGCTTCTGACAGGTTCAGTCTGGTCAACTTTTGGTCAGGCGTCAAAAGCCGTGGCACCCATCTGGCGGAAACCTTCGACATTCCTAATTCACTGTGTAGAATGTTCTCTACTCGTTCACGGGAGATGCCAACAGTGTTAGCCAACTGATTCACAGTTAAACGCCTGTCATCCATCACGGCCCTGTGCACTTGGCTGATGGTTTCCACAGTTGTTGCCGTTGTGAGTCGTCCACACCGGTCATCATCTTCAAGGCTGTCCTTGCCCATCTTAAAATTTGCTACCCACCTTTTCACGGTTGCATACGAAGGAGCATCATCCCCTAATGTAGCAACCATATCGACATGAATGTCCTTAGGAGGTAACCCCTTTTTTATGGAGGTACTTGATGACACCACGATGCCAGATTTTGTCTATTTTCTCAAAAACGTGCTAGTATCAATTTTCAAAGTCTAGAATTTCTACGTTATTGCAGGTAAACTTGAACTCATTTGAGTCAAATCAAGTAATAACGGTTTGGATTTAATGCATACAAAATTTCATGGCTGTAAGATGCCTGCTTCTTGGTCAGGCTCAGAACTTTCCAGCCTACCCTCGTATTTGTTATTTGCTGGATATGTAGAATATGAGTTTTATTCTATCGTTTTGGCGTTTAACGACCTAGTTAACGCTCATTCAACACCATTTAGGTCACGTCGAACCGGTCGGTTTACTTAAAAATACTTCCTTGTCTCTTTGGTGTCTCTGATGGCAGCTGTGGGTTAATTGAATCGATTTCTGATAATTGGTTTCACTTCTATTTTATACACAAGTGCTTAACCAGTATTTTTTTAGTTTTGTTCTTTTGTTTTCATGACGATAACACAGCCGTACGACGAAGTGCATTTTTCACATCTCCAAAATGGCAACTTTTCTAATTACAATCTGAGATACTTGTTCTTATTTATACTGCAGTCGTAGATTGTGGGTGCTTGTTAGAGCTGCCTCATTGAGGCGGTTCTAACGAGTACCCACAACCTATATCATTGAGCAGAAAAAAATACTTATTTTATACACAGCAGTGAAATCAATGCATATATGAAACAAATAAAAATGATATTTTTAAACGATATTTATAACATCACCATGTAATTTTCACAGTAGCAGCCCGGACTACTTTTCTCGCCAAAATTCACGTTATCTATAAAATAATTCTGTAAAATACCTTGAAAAAGCATTCTCTGAACTGTAAAAATGCCGTATTAAAATGGCGATCTGTTTATGGTTTGCAACTGACAGTTGTGACGTCATAGTCAAGTCAAAATTGTGAGGTAAGATTCGATTGATCAATTACAGTAAGTGTCCAAAAATATTATCAAATAAAAAGAAAATTTCCTTTTTTTCGATAAATATAAAAATATCGAGTGTGTTGAAAATGTCAGAATTTTCACGAGTGCGAAGCATGAGTGAAAATCCTGATATTTTCAATACACGAGATGAAATATTTTTGATATTCATCTCAAAAAAGTAATTATCCTCATTGAATACCCCCGTTAATCCCAGTTCATAGAGAAATAAGAAAAAATAATTGATCGTACACAAAAAAGCCCTTTTTTACCTTTGACCTCTAGGTATGGCCTTGACCTTTATAAAAAGTAGTTTAGATGGGTGTGCAGTACAAGGACTTATTAACATGATAATCAGGGATGTGTCAAAAGCATTCTTGAAATCTAGGGTAAATGTGTCAACCCATCACGAAAACACAGCTATATAATAATCACAATCTTTCATCTTAAAATTTTAGTTTTTTTTCGGGGTAAAAGTGTACAATGTATTTGAATATGCGTTTTGTGAGCAAATTTGCCTTTCTATGTCTAAGAGTTTTGCCCAAGCACTTATAAGATTTTAATATTCAGCTACGTAGACAACTTGATTTTCTCCTAAACGCATTACATGTTGCCTGTCTGTAAAAAATCAAAGCGTGTTCGACCACGCGTTTCATGAAATTTGGGCATATAACATGTTTGGACCACTTGCATTACACGCATGTTAGGAAAAACGTGCCAGATATGCGTTTTATTTTTTTTTAACTCCAAGAAACCTACACTATTGACTTTTGCCCTAAAAACTCTTTCAATCAGAGCTTTATTGACTGCAAAACTTCAATTTCTCAATTGCTTTCTTTCTAAAGTTGCCAAATGCGTCACAGTTTTTTTTTCACAAACTGTAACCAAATTACATCTGACGGTGTAGAATCGTTTCAGATTATATAGAACACCGACACTCCTAGAGATAATCAAAGTTTCTAATTTGCTCATGTCAGCATTTTCCGCACGAAGCATTATCAGCAATGTCGTATTTTAAAGGCATTTATTCTTAGATAGTAGGACACACCGTGTGTTCATAATTGTTTTATTGCCCCCTGTGATATACTTTATATAGCAGATCAAAGGACGCCTTTAATAGGGTGATTAGTAGCTCCTGTTGAATCCCCTGACTGAGGCACTAAAGGGGAAAATTCATAAGGTACTTTCTAGTTAACAGTTAGTCATTTATTGATTTTCTCCAAGGAGGCCCCTTACCTGTTGTAGACGGAGATTTTCTCTTCAGTCAGCACTGAGGGCTACATAATATTATGTAATGAAGTGTTAGTCCTCAATAATCAAGAATAAATGCCTTTAAGTGACATATATCGGATGACATTTAAGGCGAACGGATGCATCACGAAAACACTCCTATATAATTTTGACCCCATTTAAACCCACGTTAATATACTAAAAGTGGGGTTTCCGGGGGTATACCTTATTTTTTTTTATTTCTGCTCTAAAATATAGATTGTGGGTACTCGTTAGAACCGCCTCGATGAGGCGGTTCTAACGAGTGCCCACGATCTATATTTGGAGAAGAAATAAGGAATATATCACAATTTTTCATCAAAAAATTTCATTTTTTCGGCGATAAAGGTGGCAATGTATTTGTATAGGCGTGTTTGCGTAATGTTTTAAGTGTTTGTTTGTTTGTATTGGAGTTTTACGGCCCAGTCAACACTATTAATGTCATTTTTGAGCCGGTCAGTTTACATGACATTTTAGGCGAATGGAAGATGCACCTGCCATATTTCTGGTAATTTAGAGAGCGACTGTTTGATTTTTAGGGGTGGGGGAGGCGGGAAGGTTTTATGAAAATAACATAGCCAGGACACGGTAAAACAAGAAAACATAGCTAGGATGGCCATGCATCTGAAAAAATAGCCAGTATCAGACTCACCAAAACACAGTTTATTCGTAGTTGGGAATAAACTGTGGATTGGAGTATCTATCATAGGATATAAATCTGTAGTGTACCAATGTTAAGGCATGTTATGACTCCACTTTTTATTATCCTAATCAATGTTCATGCATTGTGTTTGGCAGAAACTGAACTGAAGTGTTCAACTTCAATATATGTTTTTTGGACATATTAGTGGTGTTGGTTAATATTGTTGAAAAATAGAAGTGGATGCAATGAATAGGAATCGATACAATTAACCCACAGCTCCCATCAGAGACACCAAAGGGAAAGAAACACAAACATGAAACAACAGACGCCAATGGAAACATCAACAGCGGAAAGCCAAAAGGACAGTTACAATTTTCGATATTTCCCCGTTTGCTTAAGTTTGGGCAACTAACATAAAACAGTTTATTGTTTAAGTTTGAACTGTCTGTGGAGTAAAGGTCTGAAAATTGTAATTGCCTATTTTAAAAGACAAAACATTACTAACATTTAATTCTCTGAAACTTTGATTATAATCATATATATGTATATAAGATTGTATATGAAAGTAGAAGTAAAACAAAGATCAGGAATCGATACAATTAACTTACTCCACCCATCAAAGACACCAAAGGGAAAGAAATACAAACATTAAGCGACCAGACCATAATGGAAACTTAAACAAAGGAAGGCCATAAGAACAGTTACTTTCCCACAAAATGGCCATATGGCCATCCAAAATTAAAAGACACAAGTGATACACACAGTAAGTAACAAACAACAACAGAAATAAATCGCTACAGAAGAACCGCCTTGGAACGGTCAGTGGAAAGATTTCCACTGGGGGGCTTAAATCGATTTAACGTGGCCACAATCCTCGCCCTTACTTCCGTCGCGATTTAGACAAATAATTTGTTCAGTTCGCATGAAGGCCTCCTAACTCATCAGTGCAACATCTCCGTGAACACACACACAAAAAAAAAGTTACGAAAGTTACATTTCAAGTGTTAAGTGTCTGCAAAATGCTTGTTTAAAAAGAAAGGTCCAAATAAGTACTATTGTTTATATATTGCTCGTCATTTTTAGATGCTATCATTTCCAGTACAGATAGAGATACATGGCTTACAGCACCGTTACAATCTCTCTCTCTCTTTCTCTCTCTCTCTCTCTCTCTCTCTCTCTCTCTCTCTCTCTCTCTCTCTCTCTCCCACACACACACACACACACACACACACACAACCATAAAAATCAAATGACCACTCCCTTACATTTGTTTTCGATAAATATCAATATTTCTTTAAATGTGTTTAAAACATATTTCATCGAGTGTGTTGAAGAAAAAAAAAAGAAAAAAAAAAAAAAAAAAAGAAATTTTCACGAGTGCGAAACATGTTCAATTACAGTATATCGCCAAAGTCACGTATACATGTAAAAATAAAAATTGATATATTTTTTTCGATAAACAGCAAACATATTTCACGCCGTGTGTTCAAAACATCAGAATTGTCACTCGTGCTTTCCACTCGTAAAATTTCTGATGTTTTCAACACACTCGATTAAATAGTTTTGGTATTCATCTCATAAAACATCACGAAAAATCACCTATATTAGTTTGAACCCCTTTAACCCCACTTTTATAATGTGAAACTGGGGTTTACAGGGGTAAACCTTATTTTTCTTATTTCTGCTCTAAAATAAAGAGTGTGGGTACTCGTTAGAACCGCCTCGATGAGGCGGTTCTAACGAGTACCTACAATCTATATTTTGAGCAGAAATAAGAAAAATATCACAATTTTTCATCTTAAATTTTTCATTTTTTTTTTGGCGATAAAGTTTACAATGTATTTGTATAGGCGTGTTTTCGTAATGGTAAATATTCTCTTTATATATTTCTTTCACATTGTCACGATTAATGTTCAAGCTTTGAATAATCACGTTGTATATTGGGTGGTATGAAGTGGTACTTTGTCATTTTGTATTCTAAAATTTTATCTTGTAAGACACTAATTGAGTTGTACATAAAAAAAAATATTTGTTTGAGCAGAGGTTCTATGGCTCTGTCAACATTATTTAGGTCAGTTTGGAGACATTGCTTCGGATTTTGATGGACATAAAGTCATCACAGATGAGGCCTAATTGGCCGAAACTAGCTAGTCTTGCCCAGAAAACATGTACATTTCATATTTTCCAGTTCTGTATTGTATTCCTTGCTTCGAAAGGATAACCCTTTTATAGAACATATTTAACGTCACTACAGCTGTTGTCTGGGAATGTGTGGCGGCCGTAAAAAGTCTACTTGTCCTACATCTTAGTGTAGTTTATATTTTCTTTTCATTTGGGATCATTGATTCCAATGTGGAATTTGAAAATATTTTAGGGTCACTGATGAGGCCTAATTGGCCAAAACTAGCTAGTCTGGTCCAGAAAACATGTACAATTCATACTTTCTAGTTCTGTGGTGTATTCCTTGCTTCCAAAGGATAACCTTTTTATAGAACATATTCAGGCCCACATTGTGATGAAAGATATCTGGAGCCCTGTCGCCCAAAGAAACCAGTGGGGTTTATAATTTCGGAAGGCCCAACTCGCATCAATTTGCCAAAGGCAGCTTTAGATCTTCATACTCTTGTTTGGTCAGTTTCAGCTCTGCGCAGAAGCATCGTGCAGCACATTCTATTTCTCTGAGCATCGATGGACGTGGCAAACGTCAATTTCCTAGTTTTGCTAAAAAAAAAAAAACAGAGATTGTAAGTACTCGTTAGAAGAGGAGCTTCTAACAAACACTCACAATCTATATTTGGGACAGGAGATGCAAAAAAATATCAAATATTTTCATCTAAAAAATGCTAGGCCGTTAAATATAAAAAATGTCATTCTAGCATACGTTAAATTTTGTCAAGTAAATTAGGCAAATATGCATGGTCCTTCTTTGTTAAGTATACTTCTGAAGGCCATCACAATATAAGAGCGCATAATGAAGACTCTGATCAGACTGCGCGGATGCGCAGGCTGATCTGAGTCTTCGTTGGCGCACATGCCTTATTGTAGGTTTTGTCGTGCCCTCACACATATTCAAAACCCTTATTGAGTTAAAGTATGCCAAAGGCAGATAACTCAAAGGCTAAGGTTGTCAGGATGATATTTTTGTCACAAAAGTGTAATTGAAAAGCGTTTGTAAACGTATTTCAAACCATTAAGTATTTCCAGAAGGTTAAATTTTACTTTGCCTGATAGAGGACCACCTGAAGAATATTTCTATCAAACGTTTTTGCCAAACCACCCGCAGTTGCTTTACAATAAATTTCATTTCTATATTGTTAAAACAGCAAGAAAACATTTTTGTATTCTAATATAAAGAAAAAAAAACTCATCATCTTGATAATTTATATGTTTTTGTGAGTAGACGATTTTGGTGGTATTTCTGTTTTCGTTGTTGTTTTGTATTTTGGCGACCAATTAAAATGAGCACTACACAGAAACATTATCTGTCTGAAAGAAGTCACTAAAGGAACATGTCTGCACATGTTTTATCAAAATAGCCGCAAAAGCTTAATCATACAAGGACTGTATTTTTTTTTTTTTTTTTTTTAATTTTAAATAGGATTTTTAACTTGACGTACGGACAGAAGTTATATCCCCTAGCATCACGAAAACACGCCTTTATAATTTTGACCCCCTTGAACCCCAGATTTATAAAGTAAAACTGGGGTTTGTAGGCGTAAAACCTTATTTTTCTTATTTCTGCTCTAAAATATAGATTGTGGGTACTCGTTAGAACCGCCTCAATGAGGCGGTTCTTACGAGTACCAACAAGCTATATTTTTAGCCGAAATAAGAAATCTATCATTACTTTTCATCTTAAAATGTTCAGCTTTTGGGCGATAAAGGCTGCATTATATTTGTAGGCGTGTTTTCTTAATGGTACGTGAATGCTCCGTATGACATTTGGTCTCAATTTTCCGAGATGATTCAGGGGAGATGTCGTTTAAATGTGTAACGCCGCCAATGCCTATTCCATAAGCTTTCACTCTGGTTATATTGCTACAAATCATATTTGTTGGCTTTCTCACCAACGCCATCCATTATGCAAACACGCCTATACATATACGTTGCCACCTTTATCGCTGAAAAAAATGAAAATTTTAAAATGAAAAATTGTGATATTTTTCTTATTTCTGCTTAGAATATAGACTGCGCGCACTCGTTAGAACCGCCTCATCGAGGCGGTTCTAACGAGTACCCACAATCTATGTTTTAGAGCGGAAATAAGAAAAATAAGGTTTGCCCCGACAAACCCCAGTTTTACTATATAAAAGTGGGGTTCAAGGGGGTCAGAATCATATAGGCATGTTTTCGTGATGACAAGCCCTAGCAATGCGGATACATTATGGTAAACGATTCCCATAGGGCATTGCGCTTGGGACATCACCATATAAGAAAGGATCTTTCCAACATTGCACAAAACAATACCATTTCTTTACTATATTATCTGAACATATATTACCGGCCCCGATAGCTCAGTTGGTAGAGTGTCCGCTCCGGGGAACGGGAGGTCACGGGTTCGATCCCGGACCGCGACATACCAAAGTCGTTAAAAATGGTACTAGCTGCTCCTCGCTTGGCACTCAGATTTACGGGGTAGAGCTAGGACTGGTCGACCCAGTGTCAGGATAATGTGACTGGGTGTGGTATCATGTAATGTGTCTGGGACATGATACTTCAGTGAGGCAGCACTATAAAAGTGAACATTGAGCTCCCTGTCGCAACCAGACACCGTCGTGATATGACTGAAAAATTGTTGAAAGCGACGTTAAACCCGAATTCACCCCCCCCCCCCCCCCCACACACACACACAGCTGAACATATATTATGGATGCTCGTTAGAACCACCACATTGAAGTGCTTCTAACGAGTAACGAAATGTATTGTGACCATGTACGTGATATCAGTAGACCACGTGGCACACCATTTATATATCTTTGGCTCAGATTTAGCAGTGTAATGGCAAGTAATAAATCACCGTTGGCAGGTCAGTTGTGAAGCAGATGAAGTCATGAGCGCGTAGCGCGAGTGATTGATCTATATACAACTGACCGTCAAGCCACTGTTAAAATAAATCCCGCCAACATGACTGTAACGCATGCCATATAGGTTCTTTTCTACGGTTTCTGATGCGTGGACCCGTCTAACGTCAAACAATCTATGAGACATGCGGATTTTTGCGCCACATTCTGAAATTTACAACAGAATAAATCACAGTTCCCATCCGTTGCTTATAGAGACACGCAGTGAACACAAGCCGTAATATAGTTTGATTTAATGTCAAATAACCCGATCTACAGAATAAATCTGACATTCAGGCTAGCTTTATGGATCTGACATTTAAGAGGAATTAAAGAAAATAGGTAATAAACCGATATCGGACTCAACCTACATGTACTCAACTAATTGGGCCCCGTCAAGCGATTTTGGTACTTATCGCCTATGCGAGCAGCGAAGGTTCAGGCAAGCCTGCACATCCGCGCAGTCTCGCCAGAACCTTCGCTGCTCGCTCATACAAGCAGTGAATCAAGAGGAACCTTCAGACAGAAGGCCATATCCATGGCCGCTCTGATTGGCTGGGCATGCGCAGTTAAAATTTGTCATGACGGAATGCTCGAAGACATAAATTCGCTTGGAGAGGCTCAATTGTATCTAATAAATTTTGTTTCAATACAGCGCAACATAGTTTTAACAGGGTTCCTTATAACATGATTTTGGATATAACACGATTGAAATATGGATCCCCAAACTCCAAAGATTATTATTGCGCCCGGCCAAGCGAATTTGTGTCTTCGAGCATTCCGTCATGACAAATTTTATGACGTATGTTGTATGTACTCATTAGAATCACCAAACCCGATCATTACAAAAACACGCCTATTCAAATATATTGAAAATTTACAAGGAAAACAATAGGGGATTTTTCAGACAAAAATTTTGTCATTTTCTCCTTGATGCTCAAAACATAGGTTATGGGTGTTCGTTAGACCGCCTCATTGAGGCACAACCTATGTCTTGGAGCAGAAATAATAAAAATAATGTAATGGCCCATGAAAAACCCCCAAGGTGCTCATTTCACGAACTTTCTAACTTGATGAACGATTAAATCTTTGATGAAAATATGGTACTTTTTCTTATTGCCTTATTTCTATTCGAAACAGATCCCGCGCTTCTCCAGACTTTCGGATGAGTCTTTAAACCGAGGTCCCGTCTCCGTATGACCTTAGTGGTTGGTGGGATGTAAAACTCAAACACACTCTACTCGAAACATAGCTGAAAACTACATGTACCCATAACCTATGTTTTGTTTGGAGCAGAAATAAGAAATATAAAGTATACGCCACGTAAACCCGCGTTTTCGCTATATAAAGTGGGGGTTAGAGTGGGGAGGGGCTGGGTCCATTATATAGATTTGGTAACGTGATGAGATTGTTCAGGATGAATCGGGGATTTCTTCTTGAAATGCTATGTTGTATGTGCTCATTACAAAAAACAAGCCTATACAAATACACTGCAAATTGTACTGCCGAAAACTCGTACATTTTAAGTTGAAAATGTGTGCTATTTTTCTAATTTCTGCTCAAAACATAGATTGTAGGTACACGTTAGAACCGCCCCATCGAGGCGGTTCTCACGAGTACCCACATTCTATATTTTAGAGCAGAAATAACAGAACCCACATTCTATATTTTAGAGCAGAAATAAGAAAAATACGGTTTACCCCTGTAAACCGCAATTTAAGTATGTAAAAGTAGGGTTAAAGGGGGTCAGATTTTTGTGATATGTTCCCATTAGAATCGTCAAACCCGATGAAAAGGCATTTTGGTTTATAAACCAGATAGACAAAAATTACAAGTAAACTGAAACTTTGACAATAAATTCATGACGCCAACAAAATGGATGTCATAGCAACGCTTTCTCGTGACCACAAAACTGAAATCCGATTCAGCCATTTATTTTCCAGAACAAAAACTGTATCACAATAACTTTCGAATTGAGGAGCGCCAGTCTTTGCAAAAAGTGCAGCTTATTTACGGAACCCAGGCCCCCGCCCATTGGGGCTTGAAGAAATATATGGGCTGCACGCTGCTTCCACGCAGAGCTGAATCCGACCCACACACGAGTACTGGTAAACCGCTTAGAGGATCTAAGCCTGCCCAGGCAAAGCGGTGTGAGTGCCAGACCGTCCATGCTTATAAACCCTATTGGTTTCATTGGGCGACAGGGCTTGAGATGTCATTTCGTCTCAATGTCGGGTAAAAGTCCCACAAAATTGGAAGCAACGTCTCCAAAATGACCTTTACAGTGTTGACGGGGACGTAAAACCTCAAGTCAAACAAACAAACAAATGTACGGAACCCGGGAAGAGACAAGAATTTTTGTTAGGCGAACAAGATATTATTTTGTGGGCACAAGATAATATGTTTTGCGCATAAGATATTATCTTGTGCGGACAACATAATTTATTTTGTGTGGACAAAATATTATCTTGTGCGCACAAGATAATACCTTGTTCGCACAACTTAATTTCTTGTGCGCACAAGATATATTATCTTGTTCGCACAACATATTATTTTGTTCGCACAACATATTAGCTGGTTTGCACAAGATAGATCCTGGGAAGTTATGCGAACAAGATTTTATCTTATGCGCACAACATAATATATTGTGCGCACAAGATATTATTTGTCCGCACAAGATATTTTAAGTTGTGCGAACAAGATAATATCTTGTGCGCACATGATATAATCTTGTCCACACAAGATCTATGTTGTGCGCACAAGATATTATCTTTGTACGGACAAGATAATATCTTGTTCGTACAACTTAATATCTTGTGCGCACAAAAAATATGTTGTGCAAACAAGATATTATGTTGTCGGCACAAGATATCTTGTGCGCACAAGATAATATGTTGTGCGAACTACTCGTATATAATATCTTGTCCGCACAAGATATTATCTTGTGCGCACAATTTATAAACAAAAATTCATGTCGCTTCTCGGGTTCCGTACTTATGTCATATTTTTTTTTTTTTTTTTTTTTCAACGTGTTTGTTGTTTTCACATTACGAGAACACTCCTATACTAATATATTGTAAATTTTACCGTCGAAAAAAAAAACGAAAAATTCTAGATGAAAATAATGTGATATTTTTCTTATTTCTGCTCAAAATACAGATTATGGGTACATGTTAGAACCGCTTCTTTGAGTCGGTTCTAACGAGTACCCACAATCTATATTTTAGAGCAGAAGTAGGAAAAATAAGGTTTACCCCTTTAAACCCCAGTTTTACTACATGTACAGTATATAAGTGGGATTCAAGGGGATCAGAATAATATAAGCGTGTTTTCGTGATGTTTCATAGTTCAGTGCGTGAGTGTTTGAGTTTAACGTCCCACTAACAGCTAAGGTCATACGGGGACTGGACCTCGGTTTAGAGACTCATCCGAAAGTCTGGAGAAGCCCAATTCAAAATAGCAGTGAATGCAATGATTTATTCGGATAAGTTAAATTAGTCTGGCCAATTGGCCCAGAAAAGATTGAAACATCACGTGAATAAGTCCGTGAAATGAACACCCCACAAAACCCCACTTTATATTATACAGAGAATGCTGGGTTTACGGGGGTTTACATATTTGTCTTTTTTCTGTTCTAAGACATTGGTTATGGGTACTAGTTAGAACCGCCTCAATGAGGCGGTTCTAACGAGTACCCACAACCTATGTTGTAATAATAAATAACAAAAAATGCCTCAGATTTTCATCAGAAAAGGAGCCATTTTGGTGTGTGAAAAAAATGCACTATGTCACACGGGTGTGTTATCGTAATGTTTTTACAATTTTCATGACCCCCGCCCGTCGGGGCTTATAGAAATTGATGGACTGCATGATGCTTCCACGCAGAACTGAAACCGACCGCACACGAGTACTGGTAAACCGCCTAGAGGATCTAAGCCTGCCCAGGCAAAGCGGTGCGAGTTGGTGTATCCATGCTTAAAAACACTTTTGGTTTCATTGGGCGACAGGGCTTGAGATGTCATCTTAATGTCGGGTAAAAGTCCAACAAAATTGGAAGCAACGTCTCCAAAATGACATATAAAAAGGTTGACGGGGACGTTAAACCTCAAATCAAACAAACAAATTTACAATTTTCAGCACGTAAGCATATTCCTTGTTTGCAATGGATAATCGCTTAACTTCAATAGAGATGATGTTAAGCGATTATGCAGCGGCCGTAAAGTATCTCTGTATTTCATCATAGTGTAGATCATATTTTGTTGACCTTTGGGATCAGTTATTTTATTGTGGAATTTTGAAATTATTTGTAGGTCCCTGACGAAGCCTAATGAGTCGAAACCAGCTATAGTCTGGCATAAAAACATCAACATTTTACAATGGTCAGTTCTCTGGTGTATTCCCTGCTTATAAACGGATATCCTTTTTATATAGTATAATAATTATAATTCTCCATCATAATGTACATTAGCCAGGTCAAGTTAGCAGAACAGCAGAACGAGCAGAATGAAATGGTCAAGTTAGCAGAACAGCAGAACGAGCAGAACGGATTGGTCAAGTTAGCAGAACAGCAGAACGATCAGAACGAACTGGTCAAATTAACATTAGAGCAGAACGAGTAGAAAATGGTCATATAAGCAAAACAACTAAACCAACAGAAGAAATGGTCAAGTTAGCAGAACAACAGAACAATCAAAAAAGAAAAAAAAGACTACATACATAGTCTCTTCAAAAGATGATGTATGCGGTTTACTGCGCGTTTCTATCGCATATATAAGCTGAGGTATTGAGAAAAACATCATTTTTTTCTTCTGCTGGAAAATCCGAGAAAATGTTTTGTCTCCAACTTTTGGATTTTTTCCCTCTTAACTTAGTCGCTATAAAAATGATGAAGACTGTCGTTTACCGCGCCTTCCTATCGCATTTATTAGCTGAGATATTGAGAAAAACATCGTTTTGTTTTTCTTCTGCTGGGTAGATCGAGAAAAATTTTTGTCTCCGAATTTCGGATTTTTTCTCTCTATACTTAGTCGCTATAAAAATGATGAAGACTGCCGTTTACCGCGCCTTCCTATCGCATTTTAGCTGAGATATTTAGAAAAACTTCTTTTTGTTCTTCTGCTGGGAAGATCGAGAAAAATTTTTGTCTCCGAATTTCGGATTTTTTTTCTCTTTATACTATCAAACCTAGAAGGGATCTGTTCAGAAACTGAGGGATGAAAGGGAATGATTTCAAGCATAAACAGTAAAGGCGTAGGAAAATAGTGCCAGATTTTGTTAATCAGTCTTCAGCGCAAATGTATTAGCAAAACAAATAAACCAACAGAAGAAATGGTCAAGTTAGCAGAACAACAGAACAAGGAAAAAAAAAACAAGACTACATACATAGTCTCTTCAAAAGATGATGTATGCGGTTTACTGCGAGTTTCTATCGCATATATTAGCTTAGATATTGAGAAAAAACATCATTTTTTTTTTCTGCTGGAAAATCAGAGAAAATGTTTTGACGCCAAATTTCGTTTTTTTCCCTCTACACTTAGTCGCTATAAAAATGATGAAGACTGCCGTTTACCGCGCCTTCCTATCGCATTTATTAGCTGAGATATTGAGAAAAACATTTTTTTTTCTTCTGCTGGGAAGATCGAGAAAAATTTTTGTCTCCGAATTTCGGATTTTTTCTGCCTATACTTAGTCGCTATCAAAATGATGAAGACTGCCGTTTACCGCGCCTTCCAATCGCATTTATTAGCTAAGATATTGAGAAAAACATCATTTTTTTTCTACTGTTGGGAAGATCGAGTAAAATTTTTGTCTCTGAATTTCGGATTTTTTCTCTTTATACTTAGTCGCTATTAAAATGATGAAGACTGCCGTTTACCGCGCCTTCCTATCGCATTTATTAGCTGAGATATTGAGAAAAATATCATTTTTTTCTTCTGCTGGGAAGATCGAGAAAAATTTTTGTCTCCGAATTTGGGATTTTTTCTCTCTGTACTTAGTCGCTATAAAAATGATGAAGACTGCCGTTTACCGCGCCTTCCTATCGCATTTATTAGCTGAGATATTGAGAAAAACATCATTTTTTTCTTCTGCTGGGAAGATAGAATAAAAGTTTCGACTCCGAATTTCGGATTTTTTCTCTCTATACTTAGTCGCTATAAAAATGATGAAGACGGCCGTCTACCGCGCCTTCCTATCGCATTTATTAGCTGAGTTATTGGGAAAAACATCTTTTTTTTTTCTTCTGCTGGGAAGATCGAAAAAAAGTTTTGTCTTCGAATTTCGGATTTTTTCTCCCTATACTTAGTCGCTATAAAAATGATGAAGACTGCCGTTTACCGCGCCTTCCTATCGCATTTATTAGCTTAGTTATTGAGAAAAACATCTTTTTTTTTCTTCTGCTGGGAAGATCGAAAAAAAGTTTTGTCTCCGAAGTTCTGATTTTTCTCTCTATACTTAGTCGCTATAAAAATGATGAAGACTGCCGTCTACCGCGCCTTCCTATCGCATTTATTAGCTGAGTAATTAAGAAAAAGAACTTTTTTTTTCTTCTGCTGGGAAGATCGAAAAAAAGTTTTGTCTCGGAATTTCGGAGTTTTTCTCCCTATACTTAGTCGCTATAAAAATGATGATGTTTGCCGTTTACCGCGCCTTCCTATCGCTTTTTTAGCTGAGATATTGATAAAAGATCATTTTTTTTCTTCTGCTGGGAAGATCGAGAAAATTTTGTTGTCTCTGAATTTCGGATTTTTTCCCTCTGTGCTTAGTCGCTAAAAAATGATGAAGACTGCCGTTTACCGCGCCTTCCTATCGCATTTATTAGCTGAGATATTGAGAAAAGCATCATTTTTTTTTTCTGCTGGGAAGATCGAGAAAAAATTTTGTCTCCGAATTTCGGATTTTTTCTCTCTATACTTAGTCGCTATAAAAATGATGAAGACTGCCGTTTACCGCGCCTTCCTATCGCATTTCTTAGCTGAGATATTGAGAAAAGCATCATTTTTTTTTTCTTCTGCTGGGAAGATCGATAAAAAAGTTTTGTCTCCGAGTTTCGGATTTTTCTCCCTATACTTAGTCGCTATAGAAATGATGAAGACTGCCATTTACCGCGCCTTCCTATCGCATTTTTTAGATGAGATATTGAGAAAAACATCATTGTTTTCCTTCTGCTAGGAAGATCGAGAAAATTTTTGTCTCCGATTTTCGGATTTTTTCTCTCTATACTTAGTCGCTATAAAAATGATGAAGACTGCCGTTTACCGCGCCTTCCTATCGAATTTATTAGCTGAGATATTGAGAAAAACGTCATTTTTTCTTCTGCTTGGACGATCGAGAAAAATTTTTGTCTCCGAATTTCGGATTTTTTTCTCTCTATACTTAGTCGCTATGAAAATGATGAAGACTGCCGTTTACCGCGCCTTCCTGTCGCATACATAGCTGAGATATTGAGAAAAACATCATTTTTTTCTTCGGCTGGGAAGATCGAAAAAAAAGTTTTGTCTCGGAATTTCGGATTTTTTCTCCCTATACTTAGTCGCTATAAAAATGATGATGTTTGCCGTTTACCGCGCCTTCCTATCGCTTTTTTAGCTGAGATATTGATAAAAGATCAGTTTTTCTTCTGCTGGGAAGATCGAGAAAATTTTTTTGTCTCTGAATTTCGGATTTTTTCCCTCTGTGCTTAGTCGCTAAAAATGATGAAGACTGCCGTTTACCGCGACTTCATATCGCATTTATTAGCTCAGATATTGAGACAAAAGGCATTTTTATCTTTTGCCGGGAAGATCGGAAAAATCTTTGCCTTCGAATTTCGGATTTTTTCTCTATATACTTAGTCGCTATGAAATTGATGGAGTCTGCCGTTTACCGCGACTTCCTATTGCAATTATTAGCTGAGATGTTGAGAAAAACCTCATTTTTTTCTTCTGCTGGGAAGATCGAGAAAAAATTTTATCTCCGAATTTCAGAATGTTTTCCTCTGTACTAACACGCTATAAAAATGATGAAGACGGCCGTTTACCGCGCCTTCCTATCACATTTATTAGCTGAGATATTGCGAAAAACATCATTTTTAGGCGGGCGTTAGCCCGTCTATAGTCACCGTACACATCATACATCAGATTTTTGTGCACCTCTTTAGACATTCCTTCTTGTAGTCCTCCGCTCAAAAAAGAAAAACAAACTAACATATCTAATTATGAAAAAAGCAATACACGCAATAAATTAGATTAAGTTTGGTCGGACTGTTTGAAAAATGATAAAAGTTTGCAAAAATAGACCTGCTTGTTGGATTTTACAAATACATTTGCGCTGAAGACTGATTAACAAAATCTGGCACTATTTTCCTACGCCGTTGCTGTTTATGCTTGAAATCATTCCGTTCCTGAACAGAACCCTTCTAGGTTTTATAGTATGGAGAGAAAAAAATCCGAAATTCGGAGAAAAAAAATTTTCTCGATCTTCCCAGCAGAAGAAAAAAAATGATATTTTTCTCAATATCTCAACTAAAAAAAATGCGATAGGAAGGCGCGGTAAACGGCAAACATCATCATTTTATAGCGACTAAGTATAGGAAGAAAAAAATCCGAAATTCCGAGACAAAACTTTTGTCTATCTTCCCAGCAGAAGAAAAATGATGTTTTTCTCAATATCTCAGCTAATAAATGCGTTAGGAAGCAGTCTTCATTATTTTATAGCGACTAAGTATAGAGAGAAAAAATCCGAAATTCGGAGACAAAACATTTTCTCGATCTTCCCAGCAGAAGAAAAAAATGATGTTTTCCTCAATATCTTACCTAATAAATGCGATAGGAAGGCGCGGTAAACGGCAGTCTTCATCTTTTTTATAGCGACTAAGTATAGAGAGAAAAAATCCGAAATTCGGAGACAAAAATTTTTCTCGATATTCCCAGCAGAAGAAAAAAATTATGTTTTTCTCAATATCTCAGCTAAAATGCGATAGAAATGCACGGTAAACGGCAAATATCATCATTTTTATAGCGACTAAGTATAGGGAGAAAAAAATTCGAAATTCCGAGACAAAACTTTTTTTCGATCTTCCCAGCAGAAGAAAACAATGATGTTTTTCTCAATTTCTCAGCTAATAAATGCGATAGGAAGGCGCGGTAAACGACAGTCTTTATCATTTTTAAAGCGACTCAGTATAGGGAGAAAAAAAATCCAAATTCGGTGACAAAAATTTTTCTCGATCTTCCCAGCAGAAAAAAAAATGGTGTTTTTCTCAATATCTCAGCTAATAAATACGATAGGAAGGCGCGGTAAACGACAGTCTTTATCATTTTCATAGCGACTAAGTATAGGGAGAAAAAATCCAAAATTCCGAGACAAAACTTTTTTTCGATCTTCCCAGCAGAAGAAAAAAATGATGTTTTTCTCAATATCTCAGCTAAAAATGCGATAGGAAGGCGCGGTAAACGGCAAACATCATCATTTTTATAGCGACTTAGTATAGGGAGAAAAAATCCGAAATTCCGAGACAAAACTTTTATTCGATCTACCCAGCAGAAGAAAAAAAATGACGTTTTTCTCAATATCTCAGCCAATAAATGCAATAGGAAGGCGCGGTAAACGGCAGTCTTCATCATTTTTATAGCGATTTAGTATAGAGAGAAAAAAATCCGAAATTCGGAGTCAAAATTTTTTCTCGATCTTCCCAGCAGAAGAAAAAAATAACAAAATGCGATAGGAATGCGCGGTAAACGGCAAAAATCATCATTTTAATAGCGACTTAGTATAGGGAGAAAAAAAGCCAAAATTCGAGACAAAAATTTTTCTCGATCTTCCCAGCAGAAGAAAAAATGATGTTTTTCTCAATATCTCAGCTAATCAATGCGATATGAAGGCGCAGTAAACGGCAGTCTTCATCATTTCTATAGCGACTAAGTATAGAGAGAAAAAATCTGAAATTCCAAGACAAAACTTTTTTTCGATCTTTCCAGCAGAAGAAAAAAAATGTTGTTTTTCTCAATATCTCAGCTAATAAATGCGATAGGAAGGCGCGGTAAACGACAATGTTCATCATTTTTTATAGCGACTAAGTATAAAGAGAAAAAATCTGAACTTCCGAGACAAAACTTTTTCTCGATCTTCCCAGTAGTAGAAAAAGATGATGTTTTTATCAAAATCGCAGCTAATAAATGCGAAAGAAAGGCGCTCTGTTGTTCTGCCAATTTTACCATTTCTTCTGCTGGTTCTGCTGTTCTGCCAACTTTGCCATTTCTTCTGCTGGCTCTGCTGTTCTGCCAACTTTACCATTTCTTCTGCTGGTTCTGCTGTTCTGCCAACTTTACCATTTCTTCTGCTGGTTCTGCTGTTCTGCCAACTTTACCTGGCCATGCACATTTCGAGTGATTTGATTGCTTGATAAATTCCATGGGCAAGAAACTCGGATCTATTTCACATTCTTTCACGGAGATCGATAATGAAATATTTTCTACGGTCAATCTCTCCCTTCCGCTGATTCAAGAAGGCATACGTAGTGCATTTATCAAACACGCGATTATTTTCGATTTTAGGGTCAGAACATAAATTTCTATCCCAGGGTAAAATCACCGATTTCCTTGTCTGGTATGCAAGAAATGAAATTTATTTTTCTGCTGTTCATGAAAGAATGAAAGAAGTGGGTCGCGTGTAAATTAAATTGATATTTCATTCTCCTCAGACCCAGACATAGCTAAGACACTGAATCAACAGTTTCAGCCTGTATTTAGCTCCAAGTCCCCAACTTCTCTTAAATCTCTAGCACAAAGGAAACTGCAATACTTACATGACTCATCAGGAATAAATTTACTTTTCACTCCAAGCCCCTTTTTCCAAAATGCCAAACATACAGATATCAACTGATGGAATTGAAAAACTACTCAAACAGCTAAATCCTCACAAGGCAGCAGGACCTGACCAACTCAAGGCAGTCGTGCTTCAGACCCTCCATACGGAGTTAGCCCCAATCCTTCAGGTAATATTCAAACGGTCCATTGACCAGGCGAAATTACCTAATATATGGAAAGACGTCAACATGTCCCCCATATTTAAAAATGAAGACAAGACTGAGCCCTCTAACTATCGCCCCGTCGCACTTACATGTGTCCTCTGCAAGGTGCTGGAACACATTGTAGCTTCCAGTCCTCCTAAGCATTTCTCACACCAGAATATTCCTTATGACCTGCAGCATGGTTTCCGAGAAAAGAGATCTTGCGAGACTCAGCTGATGATGCTCGTCAACGAACTATACAAAAATATGCACATGGGGTTGCAAACAGATCTGATTCTATTAGATTTTAGTAAGGCTTTCGACAAGGTTTCACATGAAAAACTTCTAAAAAAATTGCACTACTAAGGTATTAGGTGTGTTTGTGGGGGGGGGGGGGGGGGGGGGTTGCAACTCTAAATTAGATAAATGACTTTTTTGATTACGGAAAACAATCAATATTTATTAATGGTATCACATCCGAAAGCATTCCTGTATCTTCTGGTGTCTCGCATGGCTCAGTTCTCGGACCAATCCTCTTTCTGGCATACATAAACGACCTCCCTGAGCAGGTCCGCTCCATAGTTAGGCTTTTTGCCGATGATACGGCCATTTACCTGGCAATTACTTCACTGTCCGAGTCCAACATCCGTCAAGATTATTTTCTGACCCTTGAGCAATGGGAAAAATCCTGGGATATGAGCTTCAATCCCTAAAAATGTCAGGTCGACCAAATTGCCTGGTTAAAACAACCTATCTCCTCCAAGTATTTCCTGCATGGCATCGAGTTGAAAAGTGTTTCTGCTGTCAAGTACCTCGGGGTCACCATTGCGGATGACCTCAGCTTGGGTACCCACATAGATAACATCGCAAAGAAAGGCAACCAAATACTGGGGTTCCTAAAACGGAACATCAGAGTGCATATCTAGACACTAAAATCAGCTCTTCGCTGTGCACTCTAAGGATAGCTAAGGGCTCAATGCAAATTGTAGGAAATGCTGTGCCCCGGCTCGTTTGTCGTTGGAATGGAATTGATGATTCGCTATGCGAGACAACTCAGTCAATAACATTTTGGTCTCCTTCCTATCAATAAGGATCTTCTCTTAAAAGCATTACGATAACCCACCCGTGCCAAATAGTACATTTTTTCACATCTCCAAAATTGCTACTTTTCATATGAAAATCCTTGATTTTTTTCTTATAAAAATGCTCATAACATAGGTTGTGTGTGCTCGTTAGAACCGCCTCAATAAGGCGGTTCTAACGAGTACCCACAACCTATGTCTTGGAGTAGAAATAAGAGAAATAATGTACACCTCCGTAAACCCCTGTTTTCTCTATATGAAGTGGGATTAGGGGTCTTCATTTCACGGACTTTTTCACGTGATTATCTAGGAGGATGTTTAATTATGAAAAAAGTATGTTGTGTATGCTCATTAGAATCGCTTCGATGTGTATACACAGCATACCTTTATTTTATATAAGCAGTATGCATACTGACATTACTCGTATAGGAATGAATTTGATTTTTGTTGATTTTATCGATGAGTAAATTCCGGCGAATCACGTACAAACTACATGACGTGTATGCTAAGTCTGTGATTCGCCGGAGCGATAAAATCCATTCTTAAAAGAAAGAATTTGTGTAGACCCTTTCTTTCAGAGGGGTTCGGGTATACGTATCGGAAGTCAAACAGAAATTCTTCATTACGATAACACATCTACGGAAGCCGATAGGTGACATTTTACTTCGGCGGTATAGTTTATTTAGAATCCGTGCGCTAAAATGGTGTCTATCTTATCTCTAGAAATGGCATTTTTCTCAGATGAAATTGTTTGATATGTTTCTCATTACTTTTGGTTCAAATATAGATTGTGAGTGCTCGTTAGAACCGACATTATTTTTGGAACAGAGCTCGATTGTCGGCAGTTTCACGTGTACATGTACCTCGGCTCCCTTTCTGTAGAATCACCCTGACATTATTGAAGCCTTTAACGCAACCTTAAGATATTTAGATGATCTTTTAAATATTGACAACCCATACTTTGAAGGAATGGCCAATCAAAGTTGTCCATCTGACCTGCAGTTAAAAAAAGCTACTAATTCTAATGTCAAGCCCCATTTTTGGAATTTCATTTGGACATTTCAATTTTTTGGATTTTCATTTCAACATTTCAAATGGTTTTATTTCAATTACGATGCAGTCCGGTAACATTGCGCACATAAGGTTTTGATACCTTCATGTGACTTTGTTAACGCCACCTTTCAAACAATCACAATCAGAACGATTGCAACACTTCCTTATCTACTTGCTGCAATAGAAATTGGCCTCTGAATTTTTAACTGGCGGGAGATACAATTCTATGAAAAGGGATACCCCTTGAAATTTGATTACCCATTTTGTCGCCCAACATTGCGCACAATAAGTGTTTTGTGCTGGTTGAACACGAACGTTGACTGTAACAAGTTGTTCATTAGATATTCTGCAATGTTGTAATATGCAGTAAATTAAAACACAAAACATTTGTCCATTTGGCTATTTTTAAACTCAGTGTTGGGTTTGGAAATTTTCGGTCTCTTCGTATTTTGGCAAATTTGAAAAATTCCGCTAAAGTGTCACATCTGCACGTGCAACACCATGTTTTCAAGGTTAAGTTAAAACTTAATGCAGATGCACAGGCAGTGGTGGTAGAAATTGTGAGGATTAAAGTTATTGAAAATGTGTATGCAGGTTGCGCAAAGTAAACGGCCGCGCAATGTTACCGGACTCGACTGTAAAATTAATGATAAGCGCGATGATTTCGGTTTTAATACTGTTAATTTTCTTGTGATGTACCTCGTTCGCTTATATTCAAGTCATGCCACTGATATTAACATTCGCAATAAAACTTTAGCTGTTAAGCTTCTACATAAGGGATATCGGTGTCATAAATGCTGCAATGGAGTGATTGAGTGTTTGAGTTTTACGTCCCACCAGCAGCTAAGGTCATACGGAGACGGGACCTTGGTTTAAAGACTAATCTGAAAGTCTGAAGAAGCCCGGGATCGATCCTGCGATCCCTGGTTTACAAGGCGAGTAGCGTATCCACTACACCACGGAGGCTTCAGCACCACGGAGGATGCTACAGTGGATGTCAAAGCCTGAGTTTTTAGTGGCATTACATATAAATTAAGAAAAACTAAAGACAAACCTAAATTTTTGGAACAATTACAGAAAAATTATCAAACGATACAAGCGCATGGGTTACAATATAAATGCAATGGAACTGTCTTGACCAAATCACGGACAAACATTATGTTGTCCTCTTTAATTGCACGTTAGTGGGTCGGGTGAGAGTCTCCACGATGGCTCTCTATTTATTAGTTGGAACTTTTATGTCTGTTGCTTGGACCAACTGTTGGTTTACGTTTCCAGTGGCGTTGTATGAACCACCATATGTCTCAACCTGTTTTACTGCCGAGTCCGACCCCGCCAATCGGGGCTTAAAGAAACAGATGGGCTGCATGATCCGTCCAAGCAGAGCTAAACCGACCGCGCACGAGTACTGGTAAACCGCTTAGAGGATTTAAGCATACCCAGGCAAAGCGGTGCGAGTTGGACAGTCCATGCTTATAAACCCTATTGGTTTCATTGGGCGACAGGGCTTGAGAAGTCATTTCATCTCAATGTCGGGTAAAAGTCCCACAAAATTGGAAGCCACGTCTACAAAATAACTTTTACAATGTTAACGCGGACGTTAAACCTCAAATCAAACAAAACCAAAACTATCGAGCCCTCATCCTTGGGTAATCTTGGCTTTAATTGTGATTTCTTTGTTACCCAAATTGATTCATTGAGGAGTTAAAGAACTTTCGCGCGGACCGAACTGTTTGATTTGAGGTTTAAAGTCCCCGCAAGACGCGGAGTCTGATCGGCGCCTACATTGTTTGCAGAGAAAAAGTCATTTTCTAAATAAATCAGAGCAACAGTTAAGGTTCGTATTTTGTGGGTATTCCGATAGGTACGAATTGCACACCCCTTGTGGCTTGTTGGTTTTTGTTTTGTTATAAAAGAGACTTCATGATGTTCCTTTCCATTGCAAACCAATCTGAAATCATTGAAGCCTTTAGCTCGATTTCATGATATTTGGATGATTTATTAAATATTGACAATACGCTCGTATCTATTTCGAATGTTTGATCTATCGAATTATTTAAACCCCCACCCCCGAACTTCAGTTAAAGAAAAGAAATTTTTCTCTCATATCGAGGCTTGTTTTTGGAATTACATCTATCTATTGTGGATGAGTTTGTTTCCTGCAAAACTTATGATAAACGCGATGATTTTGAGATTGTAAATGTTCCTTTCTTAGATGGTGTTGTTCCTCGTGCGGCATGCAATGGCGTTTATATTTCACAATTACTTCGATTTGCCAGAGTGCCTAGTCATGTAACTGACTTCAACATTCGTAATATATTGTAAACTTCGTAATCAGGGTTATCAGTATCACAGCATCACAAAGCCTTTTCAATTTTGTATAGACATCATTCCGATTTAGTTTCAAAATTCAATGTTGGACTTAATCTCTTCTGCAACAAGGTCTATCGGAACCTGTATTTTATGGTGACTTAGTGTATAAATTCAGAAAAAATGTTTGTTTGTTTGATTTGAAGTTTAACGTCCCCGTCAACACTGTAAAGGTCATTTGGGAGACGTTGCTTCCAATTTTGTGGGCGTTTTACCCGACATTGAGATGAAATGCCATCTCAAGCCCTATCGCCCAATGAAACCAATAGGGTTTATAAGCATGGACGGTCCGACTCGTGCGCACCGCTTTGCCTGGGTAGGCTTAGATCCTCTAAGCGGTTTACCAGTACTCGTGTGCGGGTCGGATTCAGCTCTGCGTGGAGCATCATGCAGCCCATATATTTCTTCAAGCCCCGATGGGCGGGGACCGAGCGCCCAATTTCGTAAATCATTCTTAGCTATAAAAAGATTGGGTACAACATAAATGTTATACGACAGACTTCATGTATGGTAGTTAACCCAACCACGGTTGACAACTTTGTTTCCGGTTTTAGATCAGGCCTCAGATTCTATGACGGTTCCAGCGTGAATGGGATTACTAGCGTAGTGGTTAACGCATTCGACTTATGATCGAAAGGTGATGCGTTCGAATCCGGCCACCGGTATCGAGGTGTGTCCTTTGGCAAGACACGTATTGGCACTACCCAACTCCACCCAGGTGTAAATGTGTAGCAGTGGTGTAAAAGCCACTGCCTCCCTCTCTATCTCGCGTGCGCGTGAAAACACCCGGAATGAGTGTTGGAGAGCGATTCAATAAGCTTGAAGCTTTCATTGCAATCGAACTAAAATAAATGAGTATATAAACTAAGGCTTTCTGAGAGTTTAGAGAGAATTTAATTTTATGTAATGTTGGTTAGTGTATGATGCTCTGTCTCTGGTCTGGCCCATCGGAGCCAAACTGTTGGTTTTCTTTTGCTCCAGCATTTCAGTGGTTTCCTGCTCTCGAGTCCTCACCGTTGTTTCATCTCTGTGGTTGTTTGATTTTTGTGTTCTCGGAGATGATGCACTGATGAGTTAGGAGGCCTTCATGCGGACTGGACAACTTATTTGTCTAAATCGCGACGGAAGTAGTGGCGAGCATTGCGGCCGCATAAAATAGATTTAAGCAACCATACACCCAGCGGAATTCGTTTCACATATCGTTCGAAGGCGGTTCATCTGACGCGGGTCTTTTTGTTATAGTTCGTCTTTGTGTGTATCGCTTATATTTTTTGTTTTGGATTTGTGATAACCAAATTTGCCATTTTGCGGGAATGTAACTGCCCTTTTGGATTTCCGCTTAAGGTCTAGTTATTTCATGTTTATGTTTCTTTCCCTTTGGTATCTCTGATGGGAGGTGTCCTTTCATTGTATCGGTTCCTGATCGTTGCCTTCGCTTCTGTTTAAATGGAGAAATAAGGAAAACTATCGTTCACTTATCACAAAATATCAACCCTATCTGTTGCTATGATAAATATCTCAAAACAACCCAATCTGTCACCCTAAATTTCGAAATGGACTTTTCTTACATGCTTTTCAATGAATGATAGAGATTTATCAGTGAAATATAAATCGATATTTTCACTGTTTCAAACAGTGAAAATACGATTTTTTATTTTTCACTGTTTGGGACTACTTTTTTCTTCAAATCTAACTCTAATTTCAATTTTATCTTTGTCAGATAACTGAACAATACTGAAATGTGTTCTAATTGACGCATAGCCCGTTCATGTGTGACCGGGACGTTACTGACGTCGTTTATGACGCTGACGTCACGTCTTTTGTCGCGCGACGTTAGACTTGCCAGCAACTTCTTTGGAAAACTACTCTCTCAATTATTTCATTAATCATTCATAATAATACCATCCCAGGCCATTTCTCAGGTGCAAACTTTCAGTTTACACCCAATAGTATACCCACTAAACACGATGGACACCACTAAATTGACGCGAAACGAATAGGAACACAAATAATTTTCTCCGAATGTGAGCGACACCATTAAAGACGCTAATATTGCCTTTTGAAGCATGTAAGAAACAGAAAATTTGATTTTTTCAGTGCAAGATCAAATTTTATTTCACTCATGAACACCAAAACTGCTATTTTCACTCGTGGCTACGCCACTCGTGAAAATAACAGTTTTGGTGTTCATTCGATGAAATAAAATTCGATCTTACACTGAAAAAATCAAATATCCTCTATTTATTGTATGCCCGTAGGAATGTTTCTTATTTAGTGCAAATAGGTTAGATTAACTCTACCCACATGCGTGTTCATTTCAGCTGACGTTATAGCTGACATAAATCAAAGGAATGGCATCTAATCTAAACGCAATCTTGCAGTCGGAAATATATTAGATTTTCCACTGAGCAAATTTTCTTAGAACTGCGTTGTAGAAGAAACCATCCGCAGGGATTAGAAACATTTCCTTGGTTGCGCTTATAGAAAGGACAAAATTAGCATTGATGGTAGGTCTATTAAATTAAATGTATTGGAAATGTGACTGTAAGGTCTAATGTCGTAAAAGTTCGAGAGGTTTTAAATCATTTGGTGGCGTGTGTTAAAGCAATTTGCCTACATGTGTCCATGTCATTTTAACCCAATTTTATTTAGATAAATGTCGAATTTACGAGAGTATGCGATATTTGACTTATTTTAGGTCCAAATATCGATAGCTGTTGCGTGCTTTAAAGAAACCTCATCATAGGGCAAATGATTGTTTTTTTTTTGTTTTTTTTTTTTGGTTTGTTTGATTGAAGTTTAAAGTCCCCGTCAAGACTATTTAGACCATTTTGGAGACTTTGCTTCCAATTTTGTGTGACTTTTACCCGACATTGAGATGAAATTACATTTCAAACCCTGCCGCCCTATGAAACCAATAGGGTTTACATGCATGGCCGGTCCCGAATCTCACCATTTTGCATGGCTAGGCTTAGACAAGCTAAGCGGTTTACCAGTATTCATGTCCGGTCGGTTTTAGCTCTGCGTGGAATCACCATGCAGCCCAAATTCATTTACCCAAACCCCGATGGTCGGGGCCCTTTAAAAGATTGCAATACACCCATTCGAGATAATACTTTATCAGTGTTTATGACTTCAAATGACATTTTTGCTGGTTAAAATATTTTAAAACATTCAAACCTGACACCCAAGTAAATGGAAATGGACCGATCCACACTTATTAGGTGGGATATTCCATTGTCATATATGGGTTAAGTTCTTTGTCAGCTTAGAGAGATTTTATAGACTTGTTATGAGGAAAATTTAAAAAAAAAATAAAACGTCATTTTCTGCCCCTCACGAAAACATGCCTATATAATTTTGAACCCCACTTTTATATAGATTCTTATTTCTGCTCTAAAATATAGATTGTAGATACTCGTTAGAACCGCCTCCATGAGGCGGTTCTAACGAGTGCCCACAATCTATATTTTGAGGAGAAATAAAAAAAATATCACCAATTTTCATCTTAAAATTTGCATTTTTTTCGGCGATAAAGGTAGCAATGTATTTGTATAGGCGTAGTTTCGTAATGCCGAGCCACTGGAAATATTTCGACAAAACTGTTATTTATTAATCTTCCTACTAGTCATATGATTTTACGCCCACTGTTCAATTTTATTGGTTGCCAAAGAAGCTAAAATGCAAAAAGACGTTTGACCTACTTTTTAAAAAATTTTAAATTGGGCATAACCTTTGATTGGTTAGTAACAGGACTTACATATTTCATATGCGCATTCCCTGTCACAGGTCCTTTCCCGTGGTACCGTAATTTTTTACATGGCGGCATTGATCTTGTCTATTGACCTATTTGTGGAAAGCCGTAACAGTGCCCATACCATTAGATTGGTTAGTGATAGGACTCTCATATTTCACATGTGCATTCCATGTCAATGTTACATGTAACTATTGGTCATAACTTTCGACTTGTAAGTGATATGGCTTTCATATTTCACATGTGCATTCCCTGTCACAATACATTGACAGTGATACCATATTTTGTTTTACCGTGTAACATTGACCTTTATGTTTGGCCGACTTTAACATTTGCCATAACTTTAGTTAGGTAAGTGATAGGGCTTTCATATGTCACGTGTGTATTCCTTGCGACAAAGCCTCTTCAGTGGTACCGTAATTTTTTGATCTTGTGAACCTGCCCTTGATGTTTGTCCTGCTTTTTAAAAAACTGCAACATTGGCCATAACTTTCGATAGGTATGTGATTTCACATGAGCATTCAAAGTCACAGACCTTTCCAATGGTACCATATTTTTTTATCTTACCACATTGACCTTCTTTTTAAAAACTTTAACATCAGCCATACCTTTAATTGGTTAGCAAATTAGACAATTATTACGTTAATACGTCCGTGTTATGCTGGCAACCAAGGCAATTATCGCTCTTATAAGTCCCTGTTATGCTGACAAATAAGACAATTATTACGCTTATAAGTCCGTGTAATGCTGACAAATAAGACAATTAACACGTTAATGCGTCCGTGTAATGCTGACAAATAAGACAAGTATCGCGCTTGTAAGTCCCTGTAATGCTGACAACTAAGACAATTATCACGCTAATAAGTCCAAGTAACGCTGACAAATAAGACAATTATCACGTTAATACGCCCATAAAATGCTGACAAATACGACAATTAACACGTTAATTCGTCCGTGTAATGCTGACAAATAAGACAAGTATCGCGCTTATAAGTCCCTGTGATGCTGACAACTATGACAATTATCACGTTAATAAGTCCCTGTCACGCTGACAAATAAGACAATTATTACGCTAATAAGTCCGTGTAATGCTGACAAATAAGATAATTGTCAAGTTAAAATGTTCGTGTAATGCTGACAATTAAGACAATTATCACGTTAATACGTCCGTGTAATGCTGACAAATAAGGCAATTATCACGTTAATAAGTCCGTGCTATGCTGACAAATAAGACAATTATCACGTAAATACATCCGTGTAATGCTGACAAATAAGACAATTATCACGTTAATGGGTCCGTGTAATGCTGACAAATAAGACAATCATCACGTTAATACGTCCGTGTAATGCTGACACATAAGGCAATTATCACGTTAATACGTCCGTGTAATGCTGACAAATAAGGCAATTATCACGTAAGTAAGTAAATGTTATGCTGACAAACAAGACAATTATCACGGTTATAAGTCAGTGTAATTCTGACAAATAAGACAATTATCGTGCTTATAAGTCCGTGTAACGCTGACAAATAAGACAATTATCACGTTAATACGTCCATGTAATGCTGACAAATAAGACAATTACCACGTTTATAAGTCCGGGTAATGCTGACAAATAAGACAAATATCACGTTGTTATGTCCCTATTATGCTGACAAATAAGACAATTTCCACGTAAATACGTCCATGTAATGCTGACAAATAAGACAATTACCACGTTAATACGTCCGTGTTATGCTGACAAACAGGGACAAACATCTGACTGTACTCATGTTCAAGCCGGTGTCCCCCAGGGCTCTATCTTGTGACCCTTACTCTTTTTAATATACATAAACGATATAGTGAAAAATATTGGCTGCTCTATACGGCTGTTCGCAGACGATACGAGTCTGTATGTCATTGTAGAGTCTCCTCAGACAGCTGCAAATTTCATGAACTCTGATCTTGACACTATAAGCGTCTGGGCAGCTGACTGGTTAGTCACTTTTCACGAAAGAAAAACTTTCTCAATGGTCCTCTCTCGAAAACTACACCCTCCACAGCATCCACCGATACCTATGAATAATATAATCTTGCCTGAAACAGAGAATCACAAACATCGCAGTCTTAACTTTTCAAAATCCTGCGCGTGGTCTAATCATATCCAGGATATCTCCTCCAAAGCTTGGGTACGACTGAATTTGATGCGAACACTGAAGTTCAGGGTTAGTTGCAAATCTTTAGAGCGCATTTACATTACTTTCATAGGGCCACTGCTTGAATACTGTGATGCAGTCTGGGACAATTGCTCTGCCGATAATAAGAAACAACTAGAATCTATTAATGTAGAAGCCGCTAGAATCATAACTGGCGCTACACGACTCTGTAGCATTGAAAGGCTATTTTCAGAATTAGGTTGGGAAACTCTCCAGTGCCGCAGGAACAAACATAAATTGATCATTTTCTACAAAATCATCAACGGACTTACCCCTGACTATCTTACTGATCTTGTTCCTCCCTTGATACATGAGACCACCAGATATAACCTTCGAAATTCAAATGACATCCAAACTATCCACTCCAACTCAAATCTGTTTTATATTTTTTTCCCATCAACAATTCGAGCATGGAATAACTTGTCACATGAAATCAAGCAAAGTACATCAGTCGCATCATTCAAATCTCGTCTGAACGGAGACACCACAAAACCACCCAAATACTATAATACCGGCTCAAGAAAAGGTCAGATACTGCATTCAAGACTACGAACGGAATGTAGCTCGCTTAACTCCCACCTGTTTAGAAAGACTATCGTTGCCGAGCCCTCTTGTCAGTGTGGAGCTTTTGAAAGCCAACATCACTTCTTTTTCGACTGTCCCAGGTACCAGGCTGCAAGAACGGCAACGTTGCATCTAAACTCTCTCTCTCTCTCTCTCTCTCTCTCTCTCTCTCTCTCTTTTCTCTCTCTCTCTCTCTCTCTCTCTCTCTCTCTCTCTCTCTCTCTCTCTCTCTCTCTCTCTCTCTCTCCATTGATTGATACCGGCAGGAGATGATCTATTTAAGCCTTGGCTTACCTTCAGATCCTGTACCATATCTATTTATTCTATATTGCTGTTGTAACTAATTCGCTAATAAAATACTGTTTAAACAAAACAAGACAAATATCGCGCTTATTTCTTCTGGATCTGATTGGCAGTTTGATTTTGGTCGATTTTGGGTTGATTATTTGTCAATCGACTAAATGTTATTAGCACAGAAGCTCTTCAGTGCTAATTAGCACAGAGGCGAAAACCGGAGTACCCGGAGAAAAAAACACATGACCTTCCGTTGCATAACATGTCTCACATGTGATCTGAGCCAGGCTCGAACCCAGAGCGATGAGAGACCTAATGATTAAGAGTCAGTGCGCTTATCCACTAGGCCACGGAGACCCGTTATTTAAAGAATATAGCCACGCTTTTTTAGTCTCTGTGACAACAAAGTACTGTGTTAAAGAAAGCTTATTGAAAAACATTCACTCTGCGCATTTGTTGGGACATAGGCAAACAGTTTAGACCCAGATCAATTGGCCCTTGCGTCTGATCAGGCCCTACACTGTTTGCATACAGTTTAGGAATTTAAACGTAAATGAAGCAGCCTAATTTAGTCCCTTTTTATGACTTTTTTTCACGACAATCAACAAACAAGTGCTGTCAGTGCTTTGATTGTAATTTTATTGATTTAGACACCCATTGCTGGCTAGTTTCTGTGATAAGGCTGTGAAAATGGCAGTATTACAGTAAGTTCCTGTCCTTTAAGCAAACACTATAGACACTGGTTAGACCCCTCCCCATTCTACAGCTCCTGATCTTGGTCTACTTTGTTTGTTCAACCCAACTCTCCCACCCGGTCTTACTTCCTGCATCGCAAAGACACGAACAACACCGTTAAAAACGCCGCCGCCGTGGTGTAGTGGTAATGCTACGCGCTTCATAAACCACGGGTTGTGGGTTCGATCCCGGGCTTTTCCAGACTTTCGGATGAGTCTTTAAACCGAGGTCTCATCTCTGTTTGACCTTAGCTGTTGATGGAACGTAAATACACACACACAGCACATTTATAAACAACCGATATAGTCATGTAGGCATCAGTATATACTCGCACCGCTTTATCTGGACAGGCTAAGCTCCCCTAAGCCTGCCCAGGTAAAGCGTTGCAAATCGGACCGTCCATGCTTATAAACCCTATTGGTTTCATTGGGCGGCAGGGCTTAAGATGTCATTTCATCTCAATGTCGGGTAAAAGTCCCACAAAATTGGAAGCAACGTCTCCAAAATGACCTTTACATGCAGTGTTCACGGGAAGTTAAACCTAAAATCAAACAAACAAACAAACAACTGAGTAACCACGATATCCATTTCATTACATTTGTTTTACTGTTTATTTGGATTTCAACTGCCCAGTCAACACCATTTAGATCATATCGGTTTGGGTTATTTACCATACCACACATTTTATCAGCAGGATTCTACAAAAGCAGTTAACCAGTACAGTACACATTCTTTTATAAGCCTCAACAAGCCTTCTCGCTTCATTAACCAAAGGGTCGCGGATTGCAGCCCGGGCTTCTCCATCCTTTCGGTTGACCTTAATTGTTTTGGGTTTAACTACACGTTAATCCTTGTGGACAGTTTTGTGTCATCTCCCAGAAAATGTCGTCTCCCAGAAAAAGGGAGAAAAGAGATATAGTAGAGGGGATAAAGTGACGGACAGGGAAGTACTGTGCTGTGGAAAGAACTTTTCCTGTAAAACATTGACTCTGATCATGCCCTGGGATATAAGCAAGTAGTATAGACTCAGATCAGATGTCAGATACAGTGATGTACATCTGATCAGGATCTATAATGGGATCCAGCCCAATAAACAAAGGTCACCTATTGCCAGTAGTCACTGAAAATGTTTTATATATACATAAGAAAAGTCTTTTTATCAGCGAGGAGTTTCTCAGTATTTTGTGTATAAATAAATAAATAAATAAATAAATAAATAAAATCAGTGGACATGTACAGCTTGCTCCTACCTACAATTACCTTCAAAACAATGTAACTAATGCCTGTCTGTCTGCAATGCCTGCCTTCCTCTGTATGCCTACTTGTTGCTACCTGCTTACCTGCCAATTTTGTATGTGCATACAACTAACCAAAAATGAGAGCTTGAGTAACAGGGACTTGTGTCATAGAGAACATAAACTAGCCTCTGCCTGTAGGCTGCACTCAGTGATGGTACAGAGCAGTGCCTTTGCGTTTAACTGACCAGACTGATATGACCTTGGCTGTTTACTGGGCCGTAAAACTACAACACACAATATACCTACCTACCCAACTACAATTATCTGCCCAGCTACTATGTACCATGTCGCAACAAAAAAGAGAGGCAACGTGTGTGCTGTCTGGTTATAGAGCCTTTGTGACCTCGAGAATTCATCGGTTACAAATGAAATAAGGTACGTATTCATCAATGGAATCTATGCTTCTACTATAACATAGTCATGTTATGCACATGATATTTTGCATAGGCATGTTATCATGTGTATGACTAGAATATTGTCGAAGGTGTGTAAGAATGTTGATATGACTGAATGAGTGTTGAAAAGGCAGTAAGCTTCTGTCTCAGTACTATCATGAAAATATTAAGCTTCAATTCTTATTATGAAACAGCTTCATTTTAAAACTCTGAAACATCAATTATATAACTTTGCATAAAATACAGAGATGCACCTGAATTACACATACATGTACTTGGCAGCCATTCAAATCATAATTTCGTAATATCATATGACTCTGACATTTCCTTTTAAAGGTTATTTAAGCAGGTGTTGTTGTGAAGTACTTTAGAAACCTGATGAAACTGCATTTTAAAGATCATATTATTAGTGCAGTCATCAAAATCATGACAGATAGCTTATAGTTAGAAGAGATTTTGGCAAGAGTTGTGATAACAAGCATGATGCAATGAGAGAGGGATATTGCGCGAGATTTTTGAAGTGATTATAAATACTGGGGTTTTCTGACCAAGACTTCAGATGTCTACTTGATCAGCTTGCAGACCGTTAGTCTGGTTTAGGAGTTGTGCACTCGTATGAGGTGCCTGCCTAATAAAGCTGCTGAAACTCTCAATATGACTTTAGTTGTATTTTATTAGAATTATTGAAACACTATACGATCACAGTCAAAGGTGTATAGCTACGCTATATATCTTGCTTTGTTGCCGTGCTGCGGATAAATTAAAAAAAGGAACCTTACGACAGAAAAATGGACACCAAGGTAGGTGACGTTTACTTTTACTTTTTCTGGTTATGTTTGTTGTTTGTTCTGTCACCAATTATCATGCAAAATTATGGAAGAAAATTAATCTAAAACGAAAACTAAAAATGTAGGCCAAAATTAATTTTAGATTAATTAATTTATTTATTTATTTTATTCATTTTTTTTTCTCTCTCGCTTTTCAATATGGCTCAACAAGGACAAGCCCAAGCACAGGCTCAGCATCAACAACAGCTTGATCCTGCTGCACAGGCTTTTGTTAATATTCAATTGGAACTTGCCAATGTGTCACAAGCATTAACGACACAGGGGGCCTCAACAAGCGTGATCAAATTTGATGGCAACTCCAAAAACTTTAGGGAATGGATAAATCCATTGAAAAATATTCTATTCTTGCTGATATACCTGAGGCAAGAAAGAAGTTGATTGCATATCAATCTTCTGGGGGAGCAGTTAGTGGTTTTATACAGAGGTATATGGCGGCTAACCCAGACGGAAATTGGCAACAGCTTAAGGAACAATTGGCTGTCCGTTTCAGTGATGTTACGGATAGGCAAATGGCGCTGTCATTGTTGCGCAGCGTGAAACAAAAAGTAGGGGAAAACATACAGCTTTTCGCTGAAAGAATTCTTTCTTTAGCGGAAGAAGCCTACCAAAACCAAGGAGGCGACGCTGTAGAACGTCAACTTATTGACATTTTTGTTGATGGGTTGACCCAAGATAACTTAAAATCAAAAATATTGAGAGATCAGCCAGATACATTACAGGGGGCTATTGCAATCGCTACTAATGAGCAGAATCTTAGGGCTAGGGTTCAAATGTCGCATACATTTCACCCACAAAGAAAAGAAGCACCTATGGATGTTGACCATTCTAGAGGTCAACGGTTTAAATTTAGAAATTTTAATAGGGTTAATAGTACACAACAAAATAGAAACCCTAGGATAAAGTGCTGGAATTGTGGTCAAGAGGGTCACATTTCCAGAGATTGCAAAAACAAAGAACATCAAAGTAGACCACCTATGGGTCATGGAAGACCTAGACATCAGAACAATGTACAAAATGTAGTATCTGGTCAGGAAAACTGGGACACTCATTGCATGCAGGGGTCGATGTAATGAGTAAAGAAAACAATAGACATTTATCTCATCAAAAGTTTAAGATCAATGTTTCAGGCAGTCCAAATTCTTGTTTAGTTAAAATAGGTAAACAAAGGTTTAGAACTCTTGTAGACACTGGAGCTGAATGTTCATTAATGCACCGTAGAATTTATGAGCAGCTTAAGAATAAACCAAGACTCACCCAAAAGAAAGTTTGCTTACAATCTGCAAATGGGAGTGAGCTAAAGTGTGACGGTTGCATTACTGTACAGTTTTGTATCGGTGGTACCGAAATGTCTCAAGACTTCTATGTGATCCGAGATTTAAATAGAAATTTGATACTTGGTTTGGACTGGCTTAAACAGAACAACGTTAGGCTATATTTTGATTTAAAATGCTTAAGAATCAATGATAAACACTATGTTAATTTAGAGGAGGATATACATATAGCTTCAACAGTTAGGATGAAAAGAACATGTTTAATAAAACCCATGATATGCTACGGAAAAGTAAGAGAAAATCCAGACTTACCAGTAGGTTCGTCATATGAGGTTTCGCAAATAGATAAAGGATTTTTAACTAATCAACCAGGCTTACAAATTATTAATACTGTTTCTACATTATCAAAAGATAGATCTTTGCCAGTTTTAATTGTTAACAACACCAACAAATATATTAAAATTTATAGACATGGTTTGTTAGCTAAAATATCAGAGCTTCAAAATAATATTACACATGTAGATTCAGTTATTCAAAATAACAGCTGTGAAAATAAATTAGACTTAAAAGACCTTGATGTACCTGAAAAATATAGGTCAAAAATTGAAAATCTTATCTTGAGAAATAGAGACTTGTTTGCAAATAAAGATTCTGAATTAGGAAAAACAGACACAGTTAAAATGCAAATTGATATAGGTAATCATGAACCAATTAAAATGAAACCTTATAGAACTCCAATTAAGAACAGAGAGGTAATTGATAAAGCAATTAACGAAATGTTAGATGCAAATGTAATTAAAAGGTCAAGATCACCTTGGTCATTTCCTGTTGTGATTGTTGACAAGAAAGATGGCAGTAAAAGGTTCTGTGTTGATTTTCGAAAATTAAATCAAATAACAAAGAAAAATTCCTTTCCTTTACCCTTAATAGATGATATCTTAGCCTTACTTGGTAGAGCAAAATACTTTACATCTTTGGATTTGAAAAGTGGATATTGGCAGGTTGCCATGGATGAGAAGGATAAAGAGAAAACTGCTTTCGCATGCCACAAAGGGTTATTCGAGTTCAATGTGATGCCCTTTGGCCTTTCTAATGCTCCTGCGGTATTTCAAGAACTTATGTCTGTTGTGTTACAAGGTTGCAATGATTTTGCTACAGCATACCTTGATGATATATTGATTTTCAGCTCAACATTGGAAGAACATTTGAGACATCTTAGTTTGATCTTTGACAAATTAAGACAGCATAATTTGAAACTTAAGCTTAAGAAATGTGGTTTTCTTAAATTAGAAACTAATTATCTTGGCTTTGTTATTAGTGAACAAGGAATCAAACCTGATGAAAAGAAGGTTGATGCGATAAGATCTTTACCTGTTCCAACTTGTGTAAAAGAAGTAAGATCATTCATTGGTATGTGTTCTTACTACAGAAGATTCATTCCAAACTTCTCTCAGATAGCTGAACCAATCATTGCTTTGACGAGAAAATATGCACATTACAAGTGGTCAGATGTACATCAAACTGCATTTGAATTCTTGAAAGAAAGCTTAACAGCTGTCCCACTTTTGGTTTATCCAGATCCAAATAAACCATATGTTCTTTATACAGATGCTAGCAACTCAAGTGTTGGTGCATGCCTTACACAAGAGTGTGAGGGTGATGAAAAACCAATTTATTATTTGTCCCACAAACTTAGTAAGTCCCAATGTAAGTGGTCTGTAGTAGAAAAAGAAGCATTTGCGATACATTTTGCTCTTCAGAAGTTGATTATTATCTGCACAATGCTCAGTTTGTCATAAGAACTGATCATAAGCCTCTGAAATACTTGCTTGAATCTCCTATGCAAAACAAAAAGATTCAACTTTGGGCTTTGAGTATGTCAGGTTATAATTGTACTATAGAGTACATTGCTGGTACAACAAATACATGCGCTGACCTACTTTCCAGGCATCCAGATAATGTAAACAAAACTGAGGAAAGTACGGTTAGAGAAGACGTAGAAGTAGAAAAGGCACTTGATGTCAATGACAACTTATATCAGGTGAATGTGTTAGACTCTAATCAGTTTGATCCAAAAGCGTTTGCTGGTTGTAGTCTTCCAAATGAAGATACATTTGAAAAGTGTGACTGTTCTGATTTTATAAAAGAAGGCTTTGACATGAAAATTGAACAAACTAGGGATGATGATATCTCAAATATTAGGTCAATGATTTTGAATGGGGAAGAGAGTAAAGATGTTCAAAAACATTATCTCTTGGTAGATGGATTGGTATACTATTTATCAAATGCCAATGACGACCCAAATTTAAGATTGTATATTCCAAAACATCTTAGATCTTTGGTTGTAACTCAGTATCATGACAGTAATGGTCATATGGGAGTACAGAAAACTTTTAATTCTATTCGTCAAAAATACTTTTGGCCAAATTTGTTCAAAGAAATTCACAAGTATGTTTCTGATTGCATGACTTGCAGAACTAGGTCAATGCAGAAAACGAAACATCCATTACAAGAAACAGATATTCCACCATACCCTATGGCAAAACTCAGTCTTGATCTTTCGGGTCCTTATCCAACAACTTTGTCAGGCAATACATATATCATTGCATTTGTTGATTGGTATAGTGGTTGGCCTGAAGCTTTTGCAGTTCCTGATAAGACTGCTGAAACAGTAGCTGAATTGATCATTGGACACATTTTCCCACGTTTTGGCTGTCCTTTACAGATCGTGACGGACAATGGAACTGAGAATGTAAACAAGATGGTCAGGGAAACATTGGAAAAACTTAATGTTGACCATATTTTGACAAGCGTGTATCATCCTCAGAGCAATGCAAAAGTTGAAAGATTTCATAGAACTTTGCATGACATTTTAGCTAAGATGGTAGCTGATAATCAACAGAGTTGGGATTTGTATCTTTGTCAAAGTTTAGCAGCAATTAGATTTAACGTTAGTGAATCTTCTAAATTTTCACCTTATTATTTGCTTTACAACAGAGATGAAGTATTGCCAGTTGACAATATATTACAGCCTAGGAGGAAATATTTAGGTGAAGATTTTCACGAAGTTGCTTTACAAGAACAGCACAGAGCTTTTGTACATGTCAGAAATTATTTACAAAAAGCAAAGAAGCGCCAGGCTAAATATGCAGATAAAAATGTTAAAGAGGTAGAGTTAAAAATAGGAGTAGAAGTAAAACAAAGATCAGGAATTGATACAATTAACTTACTCCACCCATAAAAGACACCAAAGGGAAAGAAATACAAACATTAAGCGACCAGACCATAATGGAAACCTAAACAAAGGAAGGCCATAAGGACAGTTACTTTCCCACAAAATGGCCATATGGTCATCCGAAACTAAAAGACACAAGTGATACACACAGTAAGTAACAAACAACAACATAAAATAAATCGCCACAGAAGAGCCGCCTTGGAACGGTCAGTGGAAGATTTCCACTGGGGGGCTTAAATCGATTTTACGTGGCCACAATCCTCGCCCTTACTTCCGTCGCGATTTAGACAAATAATTTGTTCAGTCCGCATGAAGGCCTCCTAACTCATCAGTGCAACATCTCCGTGAACACAAAAATCAAAGAACTACAGAGGTGAGACAACGGTGAGGACTCGACAGCAAGAAACCACTGAAATGCTGGAGCAAAAGAAAACCAACAGTTAGACTCCGATGAGCCCGACCAGAGACAGAGCATCAGGCACCAACCAACATTACCTTGAATTAGATCTCTCTAATTCTCAATAAGCCTTTACGTTGGAGCCGTCATAGAATCTGAGGCCTGACCCACCGGCGTGCAATTAAAGAGGGAAGCAAAGTTGCCAACCGTGATTGGGTTAACTACCATGCATGCAGTCTGTCGTATAATATCCATGTTGTACCCAATCTTTTTATATCGAAGAATGATTTTACGAAATTGGGTACTGAAGTCATTGCGGTTATATATTTTTCTGAATTTAAATACTAAGTCACCATAAAATTCGGGTTCCGATAGACCTTGTTGCAGAAGAGATTTAAGTCCAATATTGAATTTTGAAATTAAATCAGAATGGCGTCTATAAAATTTTGAAAAGGCTTTGCGTAGTTTATGGTACCGATAACCCTGATTAAGGAGTTTAGCCGTTAATAATTTATTACGAGTGTTGAAGTCAGTTACATGACTACACACTCTAGCAAATCGAATTAATTGCGAAATATAAACGCCATAGGATGGCGCACGAGGAACATCACCATCCAAAAAAGGAAAATTTACAATCTCAAAATCAAAGTCATCGCGTTTATCATAAATTTTGCACGAAACAAATCCATCTACAATAGATAGATGTAAATCCAAAAACGGGGCCTCGGTATCAGAAGAATTTGCTTTATTTAACTGAAGTTCTAGGGGGTAAATCTGACTGATCAAACCATCAAAATAGGTATTATCAATATTTAATAAATCATCTAAATATCTAGAAGTAGAGCTAAAAGCTTCAATAATTTCAGATTGGTTATCAATGGAAAGCGACAAAATGAAGTCTCTTTCATAACAATACAAGAACAGATCAGCCACAAGAGGTGCGCAATTAGTACCCATCGGAATACCCACAATTTGTCTAAATAACTTAGTACCGAATCTAATATAAATATTGTCAAGTAGAAAGGTGAGGGCATCACACACTTTCTGACATGACCAAAGTGTATAATTCTTATGCTCTTTAGAAGTGAAAAATGCATTTCTGACATTACATGCAAGATAGAGAGAATCTTCTCTGTGAAAAGCCCATTCAATTAAATCATTAAGCTTTTCTTTTATAAAATTATGAGGAAGTGTAGTGTAAAGAGTGGAAAAATCGTAGGTAGACAGACTAGAAGCACGAAACTGTCTAGATTTCAATTTATTTAAAACATCATTCGAATTTTTTATAGACCAAAACAGATTTCTTCCTGATCTTTCAAAGACTTTATCACAATATTTAATTACATGCGTTTTAATAGCAGTAAGACAGGAAGTTAATAATTTAGAAAGTTCAGTGGTAGTGCAAGAGCTAGAATTTGCAATAAACCGTGCTTTGTAAGGTTTTTTATGAAGTTTTGGTAACCAGTATAGCGTAGGAAGCTTGTCTTGGCCTTCGTTAACACACACAGCAAACTTGGTGGCTGAAAGACAAACATGTTTATCTACTATAGCTCTCTCTTCAGCTAAAGGCTGAAGTTCATAGGCCTTAGTACCACCAAGCTCCTGCTTAAGCGTGTTAACATAGTGGAGCCGTCACACAACGACGACGTTGTTAGCGGCCTTGTCTGCAGGGGCCAAAACAAACTTCTTATGAAATTCTTGAATACCTAGTTTAAGATGACGTAAAGACGTCTTGGGCTTAGGAGGTAATAAGTTAGTATTTTGAGAATAGAAAGAAATGCGTTTATTCACTAGTTTTAAAATGCTAAGTTTCCAGTCCTTAAGGGCTTTATGCTCAACATACTCTCGCTTACACCATCGATTACCGAATTCATTCAATGAAGCAGCGATCCAGTTTATTATCAAAATAAACAAAGAAAGGGTAAATTAGGACAGAAATGGAAACCTTATTATAGAATAATTGAGAAAACTGGACCTGTATCTTTCATAATTAAAAACCAATTAGATGGTACAACAAGTAGAGTATATGCAGGCGATTTAATGTTGGCAAATGTAGAAGATTGGCCAGTTTCCAAAAATGAAAGTAGTAGAAAACTTAGGGACGCAGCATATGTAATTCCACCTCACGCCTCTGAGTCGGAAACGGAATCTGATTCTGATTCAGAAGAACAAATTCCCTTGGCTAAGCTAGTCAAGAAATACAGTCAAGAAAGAGAAACGTCTTCTGGTGAAGAAGATATACCTTTAATGGAGTTGCAGAAAAGGTTAAAACACAAAGAAGCTAGGCAAAATCAAAGTGAAGAAACTGAGGTCAAGGACATGGAATGTAATGACGATTTATCCTCTGATAATTCCTGTTCTATGCCTTTGGTTGAAAACAATGATTTAGCTAGTGATATGGATGTGAATGTAGTTTATTCACAGCAGCCACTGTCTAATAGTGTAGCCAGCGAGACAGCTAGGCCGTTGAAAAAGAGACGAAGGAAGTCTCGAGATAAAGCAGAGAGTTTAAAGCAACTCTTGAGGTTAATGTCTAATATGTTATAAAATGACCTCGTAATGTTATGTTCTTTAATGAGGTAAAGGCCTCATGTATGTTAATAGAGGTGAATTGTAAATAAGTACCTCGTTTAACAGTGTAGTAATGCCCATTTTTATTTAATTTCAGATTAACAATATGATGATCACATTAATCTTGGGATCATTGTATGTTAGCCAGGCATTCGGACTCTTTACATCCGAAAATGTTGTGTTTCAAAAGACTAATGAAGTCTTTATTAACGATGCACACTGGTCTGTAACATTTATTCATGATTTGAGACCGTTTGAAAATCTGATTTTAAAGATTCAAAACGATCTTGTTCGCACTGATGAAATTGTGAAATATATGACAAACTTTTATCAGAAGTCAAATTTAACGGGATATGTAGAAACATTCCAAAGTTTACATGTTGAAGTTAACCTTTTAACAGATACATACAAGTCTGTTTATGAAAACTTTGATGAGTACCAGACACTTTCAGTAAACAGTCATGAACACAAAAGGTCATTAATTCCTATAATAGGACAATTAATGAGCACTCTTTTTGGCACTGTATCAGAAAGTGACCTTGAGAACATAGATAGAAATATTAAAACCTTGGCACTTAACCAAGATCAGATTATACATGATCTTGATGTAAGTTTATCTGTACTTAACTTAACAAGAATGCAAGTAGCAGAAAATAGGAGATCAATTATGGATCTCATCATAGTTATTCAGAAGCTTGACCATAAAATAAGATTGCTCGAAAGAACAATCGAACAACAGTTTGTTAGACTTGAACAATTTATTCATACATACTTACAATTCAAGATGATACTTGATGAAATTAGGCTTACCACGCAAGATGCTATATTTTATCTTGAGAGCTTAAAATCTGAACTAAATATGTTGTCAATGCATCATTTATCAACTAATACAATCTCACCTAAAGATCTGAAGCAATTATTAATTGAAGTAGAAACAAAACTTCCTAATAACTTTGAGCTTCCTAAAAATCCTCGTAAGGATATTTGGTATTTTTATAAGACATTGACATGTATAACATACCTTGAGAATAATGAAATTAGAATTATCCTTAAGATTCCACTAATTAACACAAAAGAAGAATATGAAGTGTATAAAATACATAACTTATCATTACCGCTACTCTCAAATAATCAGACAGATGTATTATTAAAATACAGTTTAGAAAACGAAATGTTACTGGTCTCAAAGGATAAAACAAAGTTTTCCCTTCTATCTGAAAGTACATTTCAGATGTGCAATAACTATCATTTTCAGTTCTGCAATCCTGAGACAGCATTTTATCAGACCAACGAAAATAAGTTTTGCGTTGTTGCTCTCTTCATGCAAAACCTGCATGACATTAAAAAGTATTGTAAACAGGTAGTTGTGTTGGATGAAAGATTGCCAACTACGAAGTACTTGTCATTTGGTATTTGGATTGTTGTCACAAATAGACCTCTGACATTTACATTAAATTGTCAGTCATATGAACCGAAGAGTGCTGACATTAAAATCACACCACCACTTGGCATTATCCGGTTAAATAACACATGTAAAGCCTCAAACAAATATTTACAGTTACCTGAATATTTTGGCAGACATAGTAACTTTGAAAGGTCAGATCCTTTACAAGCACTTTTGAAATTACATAATGTTTCAACCTCTTACCTTTGGCCTGATATCAAAACTAAATTAGGATCTAAACCAATGAAGTTGCCACCACATTTGTCAGGTTTGAAAGAGATTCCTTTACAAAATCTACTCCATGAAACAAGAAACTATAAACCTGTAATATTAGGTGAGAATAAATCCAATACTAGTTGGATACATGTTATGTTAATCAGTATTGCATCGACGGTATTATTAATTGCAATTATCTTAATGATCTTACGTAGAAGAAACTTTGTATATAAGATAATTGGTGTAAGACAGGCTAACACACATGATCTTGAGAAAGTGAATGTGAAACGGTCACCGATCAAAGGTGATGTTATCGAGATGTCCACTCTGATCGAAGAACAAAACGTCGATAACGTTGAGGAAGGACAAAAGCCCTTCAAGTGGACTGATGCAACGGCGGCATGGGCAAAGAAATAAGGAAAATCTGTGCACAGTGTTTTTAAGCAGATTTGTTTATGAATACTAGTTATATAAACAGTGATTGTTAACAGGGATACGTTAACAGTATTTTAGCTATTCAACGGTATATAGCTATTGTTACATGTTATGAACTATTTGCATAACATATGAACTTTAATCGTACGATGTGTTTTCATCATGTATATAGCTCATGTGATCGAAGTAGTACTAATGGTTATAGTACAGTGACATTTCAGTGACATTTATTTGTGCCTTGTATAGTCCTGAAGACTATGCATGGACGAAGATTTAGTGATCAGAATTTTAGTGACTTTAAATGATAAAGTCCTGAGTATGCCCCTTAAGGTCATGCTTAGGTGAAGATGCACATGTGACATTAAACTTTATTTTATTACAGCCAGACGACATTAGTGTTGTACAGGAACACTATGGGTATTGTAAAGACCACCCACCACATCCAACTTACCTTATTACTAACCTACACCACCAGCCAACACACAGCTCAGATAACAACGATGGGATACTAATGGCGAATAAAATTTACAGAGTTCCGGTTATACCAATTCCACAACCTCCGACAGTTATAAACTTGAGGGAAGAACAATGTGACTGTGTGAATTCTCGATCCAAAAAGGAATAAAAACTTAATCTAAAAACAGTGTGTTTAATAAGCCCTTTATTGGTCTTATAGTTTGTAGAAATCCTGGTTACAAGTATATTGCTTATCCTGGTAATTAGGAAGTCTACTAGATTAGAAGGGTTGATTAAAAGAAAAGAAGGGTTGATTAAAAGAAAACAATTAAGAAAACATCTTAGACATTTAATTAACAATTAAATTTGAAACTTCGTCATAATCCTGGACAAATCCTAATCAAATGTTTCATTGGATCCTTGTCACATATTAGCTTAATTACATAGTAGAGTAATTACAATCCTAGTCACATGAAACATACATGACATTAATTAATTAACTAATTTTGATTGATGATATGTTATTCATCCTGGTTTTCATCCTGATGAGTAATATATGTATCATATAATCCTGGTCACTTATATATGTGAATGGATCCTTGACACTGACATGTATTTATAATGTCTTGTTTATTTATGCATGATCCTGGTCACTGACGTGTGTTTATGGTATATGTTGATAATACCATACTACTATTTAGATATCCTGGTCACTGATATATGTTAGTGATCATCCTGGTCACTGAGATATGTTGATGATATCTTGTTTTAGTGCATACATCCTGGTCACTGATGTATGTTGATGATATCTTGTTTTATTATATATGAATTGTATATACATTATATGTACAAGAGGTTTTGGTCAGAAGTATTAGATAAATTAATTAAGGGGTTAATTGATTTACTCAACAATGGGAGGTATACAACATAGTCATGTTATGCACATGATATTTTGCATAGGCATGTTATCATGTGTATGACTAGAATATTGTCGAATGTGTGTAAGAATGTTGATATGACTGAATGAGTGTTGAAAAGGCAGTAAGCTTCTGTCTCAGTACTATCATGAAAATATTAAGCTTCAATTCTTATTATGAAACAGCTTCATTTTAAAACTCTGAAACATCAATTATATAACTTTGCATAAAATACAGAGATGCACCTGAATTACACATACATGTACCTGGCAGCCATTCAAATCATAATTTCGTAATATCATATGACTCTGACATTTCCTTTTAAAGGTTATTTAAGCAGGTGTTGTTGTGAAGTACTTTAGAAACCTGATGAAACTGCATTTTAAAGATCATATTATTAGTGCAGTCATCAAAATCATGACAGATAGCTTATAGTTAGAAGAGATTTTGGCAAGAGTTGTGATAACAAGCATGATGCAATGAGAGAGGGATATTGCGCGAGATTTTTGAAGTGATTATAAATACTGGGGTTTTCTGACCAAGACTTCAGATGTCTACTTGATCAGCTTGCAGACCGTTAGTCTGGTTTAGGAGTTGTGCACTCGTATGAGGTGCCTGCCTAATAAAGCTGCTGAAACTCTCAATATGACTTTAGTTGTATTTTATTAGAATTATTGAAACACACTACGATCACAGTCAAAGGTGTATAGCTACGCTATACTACCTTGGACGGGCATAACTTGAAAATGACTTTTCTACCGCCACATCCCTATTCAACTCATTTGCATGTTTATGCCACCTTATACCTTACTGGCCCCGATAGCTCAGTAATAGAGCGTCCACTGTCGCGGGTTCGATCCCAAACCGCGCTTGCAAAACGGTACTAGGCGCTCCCTTGCTTCGGTGCTCCATTGTCCTAGGAAGATAAATGAAGGAAAGGTAAGAATTTATAAAAGGATCCGCATGAGCTTATTGTATATTTGTTTTGGTTATGCGAAGTAAATAAACTTACATCTATCACAATTTTTATTTTTCCCCAAAGCGCTACATGTTTTTTTGTTGTTGTTTTTTTCAAACAGTGTAGAACCTGATCAGATGACGGTGTTCCGTGACAATTAAACTATATGGGCCGGCACTGTTTTCCAAAGTCGCATTTATATATAGGTTGTTAGGCATAAACAGGATCTCTGATTACTGGAGTAAATCAATGGCAACAACAAGCAGCTTGTTTCAAGGGATGGAGTGTCAAGGTTCATGACCTAAACACCCCTCCTGATGTTAGTTTTAAATATTGGCCTGGCCTGGCTGGCCCTGACGTATTATGTCATCTGAGTTAAATAGGTCATAAGGAGCCAGACCGAGCCAGACCGGGCCAGACCAAGCCAGGCCAGAAATTAGAACATGCCCTTATAAGTCCGTGTAACGCTGACAAATAAGACAATTACTACGTTAATACATAATTGTAATGTTGACAAATCAAGACAATTATCACGTTAATACGCCCGTGTAATGCTGACACATAAGGTAATTATCACGCAAATTAGTCCGTATAATGCTGACAAATAAGACAAACACAACGTAATCAAGTCCTTGTAATGCTGACAAATAAGACAATTATTACGTTAGTAAGTCCGTGTTACGCTGACATATAAGACAATTAACACGCTAATAAGTCTGTGTAATGCTGACTACCGACTAGGCACAACCTGTATCTTGCAGCAAAAATAAGAAAAATAGTATTTACCCTCGTAAACCCCAGTTTTCTCTGTATAAATGGGGTTTAGGGGTTGTTCATATCACGGACTTGTTCACGTGATGTTTTATGTCAGTAGTTTATCATATGAGGTCGCGTCTTTAATAAGGCCATGTAATAAATTCGATGAATCACCAGTGGATTAAATATGCAAATGAGTTAGATACGCCCCGTAATGTTACATGGACGGCGTCCTTAATGACGTCGCGTTTACTAATGGCGGAACATTGACGTTTTTGTAAAACAATCGTGAATAATAAATATGATAAAAAGAATCTCGCATTCGTGCTTATGTATTATTAAACTTATTAAACTCGTTCAGAAAAAGAGATAAAATGCTCGGCGAAGCCTCGAGATATTTCAAATCTGTCTTAAACCTCTGACGAAGACTTACTCATTAGTAATTCCCAGTATATTTACTTTAATTTCTGATGATTATCGATGAAAAAATCCGACATATTCTGCTTAAAAAATCTGTACAAAAATGGTGAAATATTAACGATAAAAACCGAAACATTCATCTCCACCAAGTGAGAAAAATGGCGGAAAGATAACAGTTCTTTGTTTCTATTTTACTGAAGAGTTCTTTGCCGATCGTCCTTTTGGGGAAAATCCACATAATAACGATCGACAAAAGACTGGCCGCCATCAGCTGCGTTTCTATGAAGGAAAAGAGCAACAATTGATGATATAACATCTAGACCTGCTAAGGTTACAAGCTTTTACTGATGAAACTATTCAACCAAATGACCTTAAGTCACTTTCTATGGCTATATATGGAGAAATGGGAGAGGATTTTTCTACTTTGCCAACGTCAAGAGGTGCGCAATGCTCTTGAAATTATTGATGTAATGACAAACAAAGATGAGCCATTCTTATTGAAACAGGTGTAGTTATGTTTTCATGTACAACCAATCTCACGCGTTTGTGTAACAGTATTTCTGACATATTCATAGATGGCAACTTCAAATACTGTTCGAAGTGGGGTTTTTGCACATCTGTCGCACAGTGTCACGACTCTTGGATGTTTCTAGATCATACGTTCTTGCACAACAGATAAGGAAACCCATAGTTTTAGCTAGGGTTAGAAATTCTGTTCCAACACTGGTGTTCTTACCCAAAATCGAATATTCTCGCGTGTTTGATAAATACACTGGTTGAATACGACCTCATATGTGCCGCCGATAAGATTTACGTCACAGTACGTTATGTGACGTCACTTAATATACCTGTAGTGTCGTCTCGTGTGATACATGTACGTGTATATGGAAACACCCACTCGACGTGATACAATGGGGCAGAGAATACTACATACATGTAATGATGTGTAGTCCCTATAAATTGTATACAGTAAAAGGCATTGATTCTTTTCAGCCTGATTAGCAATCTTAGTTCCAGATTAGGTATGAATCATATTCCGGAAATGTACGATTAATGGCGATGGCTGTTTTATGTAATGTGACAGGTTATGATCGCAGATGATTTTCTTTTCCTCACCAGGGTTTGTTCTATCCTTATCGGTGCAGAAAAATTCTGGCTCGGCCATTGTTGATATGTAAAATGACGTCATAATTCCGCTTTCACAAGTGACGTCACTTATGCACGTTCACGTGTACGAAATCGAATGACTTCCGGACATAAGGGACGCCAATATTTCATGTAGTGGGTACGAAAACACACCAAGATCTATACAAATACTTTGTAAACAATACCGCTGAAACAAACAAACAAAAAAAAAAAAACGAAAATGTTAAGATGAAAATTTGAGATATTTTTCTTATTTCTGCTCACAATCTATATTTTAGAACAGAAATAAGAAAAATAATGTAAACCACTGTAAACCCCAGTGTTAGGTCTAGATGTAGATCTACTATATGAAAGTGGGGTCAAATGTGGTCAATATTTTGTAGGCGCGTTTACGCGATGGGTGCAAAAAATAAGCACACGTCCATGTCGGGTTAACGGTTTAAGTCAAAACTTTGTTTCCGACTTTATCCGTTCACGATAGGATCTAGTTGTCCATGAAACTTTCTAAGATAAATGATCGCATATTTTTGGCTCAACATGGGTTATATAAATAAAATATGAGACCAAAATGAAGACAAATGACTTATACCATTAATTTTCTACTTCAATTATAGCCAATTTGCATGGGAACTATTTTTGCTGCGTATGTAAATCAGTTCAGGAAAATCAATTCGTCTTTGTCTCAAAAAGAAGGAAGTCTGCAATTCCATGACGCCATTACCATTTCTATCCCCCAAAAAGGAAGAATATTGGTATTTCTGTGACGTAATTACTATTTTCCTCCTTGCAGCACGATCTTTCAGGGAAGTATAATAACTGGAATTGAATAGTTTATTTCTATTTAGAAACTCAGTGCGGCACAGAAAGGATTAATTCTTTAAAAGAATCGGCAGCTAAAAACGAGACTATAAACATGGGAGTTATGGGCATGCGCACAGCAAAACATTACAAAAACGCACATGCAACCAGCGAAGACACATTGGCGCAGTCTGATAAGTGTCATCAGTGAACGTATAAGGCTTCTGTAAACTCTGAGTTTACCAAAAAGCATGAAATGAAGATTCTGATCGGACTGACTTATTGCACTGACTGATCCGAGTCCAAGCCAGTCACGCACGCATTCCAATAGCTTTTGTTGTGCCTATTACGCAAACACGCCTATACAAACACATTACCACCTTTATCGCCGAAAAAAAACACGAAAATTTTATGATGAAAAATTGTGATATTTTTCTTATTTCTGCTCAAAATATAGATTGTGGACACTCGTTAGAACCGCCATTGGACGGTATTAAGAAAACACGCCTATACAAATACATTGCAACCGCCGAAAAAATGCAAAGTTTAAGATGAAAAATTGTGATATTTTTTCGAATTTCGGATCAAAATATAGATTGTTAGTACTCGTTAGAACCGCCTCGTCGAGGCGGTCTTAACGAGTACATACAATTGTTATGCATAAGAATTTATTTTTCTGATTCCCACTTGCACCCCACTGTGACCTAATAGTGCTATAAATATCTTGTTAATCTTCTTATAGAAGATTCTAGAAACCTGAGTCACAGATTAATTTCATTTTTGTAAACAACATGTTTACAAGGAAAAGTACTTCAGAACCTTCCAGAAAGTTCTGGGTTGCATTATTTTTAGAAAATTACCTCATCTTATTCCACAGCCCTCTGGAATGTTCTAGAGAAATCTTAGGGTCTATAAAAGTGCTTGATTTTTCTCATTGAGTCAGACTTTGGAGTTTGATGTTTGGGCATTTAAGAAAAGTTATTTCTAAATTCTGTGTTGGATTGTTAAAGGATATTACTTTTCATTTTGGACTGTGAATTCTGTGGGATCAAGGAAAATAGATTCATTCAGGATATTTCATAACAGAGCTAAGTACATTTAATTTTCTTACTTCTACAGGTTAAAGTTAACTTGTAAATAAATTTTGTTAAATTTTTCCAAAAGGCTTGTTTGCTTTTTCTTTCTGCTACGCCTGGCTCGTAACAGAAATTGGGGGCTCGTCCGGGATAAAACCAGTTTAAGCATTTTAAAACCGACATTTCATGTGACGCAGGTAATTGTCATTTCTTATCAAATAGACTTTGTAGTTGCTTCACAGGATTGGTATTTCCCTATAGGCATATAGGGGATTGTCATTTCATGTGAACTGTCATTTCAGGTGAAATAGTACTTGTCATTTCATGTGAAATTCTCGTTGGGCTTGTCATTTCAAAAAAAAAAAAACTTTGTCAAATTAACGTCAATCTGTATTTCCATAAATACTTTATAAAACAAACAAAAAGCAAACATGTCGTTTGATTTGAGAAGGTTTTTGGCTCAGCCTACTCAGGAGTTGTTTAATCTGGCCAAAAGGACAGATTTGCTAGAAATTGCTTCCCATTATGGGGTCACTGCTGTCAAAACAAGCATGAAGAAGCATGAAATTAAGAATATTTTGGTGCAGTTTTTTGTTGATGAAGAACTTTTCGATCCATCTGCTTTGTCTCTCATTATGGTTTCACATACTGAATTACAAATGAGACAAATTGAAATAGGAAGGCAAATTGAATTAGAGAAGTTCAGATTAGAAATGGAAGAAAGAGAGAAGGAAAAAGAAAGAGAAATGCAGAGACAAATGCAGATGGAAAGATTAGAAATAGAAGAACGAATTCGAAAAGAAAGATTAGAACAAGAAGAAAAACAAAGAGAAATGGAGGAACGCATTCAGAAAGAAAAATTAGAAAAAGAAGAACGGCTGGAGTTGGAAAAGGAAAAAATGAGATACAGTATTGAAGAAAAAGAAAGAGAAAGGCAGTTTCAGTTAAGATTGAAGGAAATGGAACTCCAGGGTCAAGATAGGGTGAAACATACCCCTGTTTTTGACTCTGGTAGTTACTTTGATGCCACAAAGCACATCAGATTAGTTCCTCCATTTCAGGAAAAGGAGGTAGATAAGTAATTTTTGCATTTTGAAAAAGTTGCAGAAAATTTAAAATGGCCAAAAGAGCATTGGACCTTACTTTTGCAAAGCGTTGTTGTCGAAAAGGCTCGTGACATTTACACTCAGCTGACTGTCGAGCAAAGCTCAGACTATGATCTGGTCAAGGAGCTTATTCTTAAGGCATATGAGTTGGTCCCTGAGGCTTACAGGCAGAAATTTAGGAATTGCAAAAAAGAAATTTCCCAGACCCATGTAGAATTTGCTCGAACCAAAGAACAGCTATTTGATAGGTGGTGTTCTTCTAAAAAAGTAGGCTCTGATCATGACAAACTTAGACAACTTGTCCTTGTTGAAGAGTTCAAACGGTGCATAAATTCAGACATTAAATCTTTTCTCGATGAGAGACAGGTTGAAACTTTGGAGGAAGCTTCTCGTTTGGCAGATGATTATGCTTTGACTCATAAAGTCTCATTTGTGAACAGGCCTTATCTTCGAAAACCTTATAATCCACAGACAGGTCCAAGATTCTATCCCAGTAATCCTTCTGGTAGTTATAGCCATACATCTGGTACTATGCCCAAACTTTCTGGTGAAAATAAAAGCCAGAATCCTTCCAAACCTTCTGGTGAAAACAGAAGCCCAAATTTTCCCAAACCTTCTGGTGAAAACAAAGACCACAATCCCTTATCTCAATCTCAAGTAGTTTGTTATTATTGTAAAAATACAGGTCATTTGATCTCTGAGTGTTTAAAATTAAAGCGAAGGAAAGAAAGAGAAAGACAAGAGGAACTTAAGCCTACAGGCTTGACTTCCATAAGGCCAAAACCACAGTCTTGTGTAAGGGAGGAAACTCTTTCTGATACTAAATTATCTGAGACTGATACAGTTATGGAGTGTTATGAACCATTCTTATCAGATGGTTTTGTGTCACTAAATGGTGACAGTTATGCCCATCCTACCCCTATTAAAATCTTACGAGATACCGGAGCTTCTCAATCTCTTATTCTAGCAGATACTCTGCCTTTTTCTGAGAAGACTTCTTTGGGCCAAAGTGTCCTTATTCAGGGTGTGGAATGTGGATTTGTTAATGTTCCGCTCCATAACGTTTATTTGTCATCAGACTTGGTATCCGGTTCAGTGGCTGTTGGTATTAGACCTTCTTTACCTTTTAAAGGTGTTCATTTGTTGCTAGGCAATGACTTAGCTGGAGATAAAGTTGTGGTAAATAAAAATCAAAAATGAGTTCCTTTAAGAGCAATGAAAACATTCATAAGAAAAAAGATGGGTCATACTACGTAGTTTCGGCTAATAAAGCCTCATCAGTGACCCTGCAACGATCCGGCAAAGAAAGCCAGAGGAAGCATACTGCAATTTTGCGAACCCCGAGCAGGCAGTCGATTCAAAGACTGATACAAATCAAAATGGGGTCCAAATAATTAAAAACCTGTCTAGAATATGAGTCTAAACCAATAATTTATTTCTGATTTCTCAGAATATTCACGCTGATCTCAAAGGACCAAAAGCAAAATATAAACTGCACTCTGGTTGATGTACGGGGAGACGTTTTACGGCCGCCACACGGCACAACACCAGCTGCAGTGAAGGCAAATAAAAATCAAAAATGAGTTCCTTTAAGAGCAATGAAAACATTCATAAGAAAAAAGATGGGTCATACTACGTAGTTTCGGCTAATAAAGCCTCATCAGTGACCCTGCAACGATCCGGCAAAGAAAGCCAGAGGAAGCATACTGCAATTTTGCGAACCCCGAGCAGGCAGTCGATTCAAAGACTGATACAAATCAAAATGGGGTCCAAATAATTAAAAACCTGTCTAGAATATGAGTCTAAACCAATAATTTATTTCTGATTTCTCAGAATATTCACGCTGATCTCAAAGGACCAAAAGCAAAATATAAACTGCACTATGGTTGATGTGCACTTTTGACTACTAATCCTTGCATAGACCAACCGCCTGATCCCATTGAGCAGGAAATTCCTGATCTTTATCCATCTTGTGCAGTCACAAGGGCGATGGCACGTAAGGCCAAGCAAACTGATGGGAAACAGGATTTTGATTTAACTGATACCTTTTTGGGTCAGTCTTTTAATGACGAGATAACAAGGTCTCTGTCTTCAAGCCTGCCTGATAAGCAGACAGATTTTCATGAGAATAACTCATCTTTAGATCTAGGCCATGACATAATGTCTGGGTCTCAACTAGCTATAGAACAGCATAAGGATCCTGAAATTTCGCCTTTATTTGAAAGGGCCTTAGATGAGCAGGAAGTATCTCAGGTCCCAGTCTGTTATTATGTCAAAAATGACATTCTTATGAGAAAATGGCGTCCACCAGATGTCTCAGCAGAAGACGAGTGGACTGTCAACCACCAGATAGTGGTTCCACGGGTTTACAGTTCCCAAATATTAAACTTGGCACAAGAAACTCCCATGTCAAGACATTTAGGTGTAAATAAAACCTATCACAAGATTCTTAATCATTTTTACTGGCCTGGGTTAAAATCAGATGTTTCTCAGCATTGTAGGTCCTGTCATACATGCCAAATGGTAGGAAAACCCAATCAGACTACACCTAAGGCTCACTTGCAGCCTATACCTGCTTTTGATGAACCTTTCAGTCGAATAATTATAGACTGTGTGGGTCCCTTGCCCAGAACTAAGTCTGGCTGTGAATATCTTTTGACGATTATGTGTGCTTCCACACGTTTTCCTGAAGCCATTCCCTTAAGAAATATCAAAACTAAGACAATCGTCAAGGCCTTAGTGAAGTTTTTCACATTTGTTGGGCTTCCTAAATCTATTCAGTCAGACCAAGGCTCAAATTTTATGTCTGGAATATTTCAACAAGTAATGCATGAACTTGGCATTGTACAGTATAAGTCATCAGCCTATCATCCTGAAAGTCAAGGTGCCATTGAAAGATTCCATCAAACATTGAAAAACATGATAAGATCATATTGTTTTGACACAGAGAAGGATTGGGATGAAGGCATCCATCTCCTATTATTTGCTGTTAGAGAATCTGTGCAAGAATCTCTTGGCTTCAGTCCATTTGAATTAGTATTTGGCCATACTGTTCGTGGTCCTTTGAAACTTCTCAAAGAGAAATTTCTCTCCAATGATGACACCTCCCTGAATTTACTTCAGTATGTGTCTGATTTCAAAACTAGACTTTCAAAAGCTTGTGAGGCTGCTCGGACCAATCTTCAGTCAGCCCAAAGGAAAATGAAACAGCTATATGACATAGGGACAAAAGAAAGGAATTTTAAACCAGGTGATTAGGTACTAGCTCTTTTGCCTATTCCAGGAAAATCGTTGCAGGCCAGGTATTATGGTCCATACACTGTAGACAAAAAGATCAGTGACGTAAATTACATAATAAACACTCCTGGGAGGCGCAAGCTAAAACAGCTATGCCATATTAACATGCTTAAGGAATACATAGATAGGGACAATACATCTTTAACATCAGTCAATCTAGTTAGCTCTGTTCCACTTAATTCATGTGACAATGACTGTGAGGATATTAATTCAGTGAAGTCGGATCCCACATCATCAAAACTTCAGAATTCTGACATTCTACGGAATCTTGACCAGAAACTGTCACATCTAGAGCCAAATCAGCGGAATGAACTGAAACAGCTGGTTTTTGAATATGAACACTTATTTCCTGACATTCCAACACGGACAGACAAAATATTTCACGATGTGGACATAAATGGGTCTAAACCTGTAAAACAACACCCATACAGGATGAATCCTGTGAAACAAAAATATCTTAAAGAAGAAGTTCAGTATCTATTAGACAATGACTTTATTGAACCAAGCCAAAGTGAATGGAGTTCTCCTTGTATTCTAGTACCAAAACCTGATGGGACATATCGTATGTGTACAGATTTTAGGAAAGTTAATTCCTTAAGTAAAACAGATAGCTTTCCTATTCCAAGAATGGATGACTGCATTGATAACATCGGGAATGCCAAATGCATAACGAAATTCGACCTTCTGAAAGGATTTTGGCAAATTCCACTTACAGATAGAGCAAAGGAGGTTTTGGCATTCACAACACCAGACGGAGTATTTAACTATAAAGTCATACCATTTGGAACGAAAAACTCTCCAGCAACATTTCAGCGCTTAATAAACATGGTAATTGCGGGGCTGGAAGGCTGCAGTGCTTATATCGATGATGCTATCATATACAACGACCAGTGGAATCAACATCTTGGGACTATTCGAGCATTCTTTGATAGACTGAGTAATGCCAAATTGACAATCAATCTTGCTAAAAGTGAATTCTGCCATGCAAGTTTGACATTTCTAGGTCATGTTGTAGGTCAAGGTCATGTGAAACCCATTGATGCTAAAGTTGAGGCTATCTCAAATTTTCCCGTACCCACGTGCAAAAGACAGCTGATGCGATTTCTTGGTATGGCTGGTTATTACAGAAAGTTCTGTAATAATTTCTCTGTCATTGCTGAGCCTTTGACAAATTTGCTCAGCAAAAGAACAAAATTCCATTGGAATGCAATATGCCAAAATGCTTTTGATAAACTTAAAGCCATACTCAAGAGTGAACCAGTTCTCTTAGCACCAAACTTTGAAAAGGAGTTTAAGCTAGCTGTAGATGCTAGTGACGTAGGTGCAGGTAGTGTTTTGTTGCAGGAAGATGAAAATGGTGTGCTACTTTTCCAAAAAGTTTAATAAGCATCAGAGAAATTACTCTACCATAGAGAAAGAGTGCTTGTCTCTGATTCTTGCTCTGCAACATTTCGAAGTTTATCTTACCCCTACTACTGCACCGATTGTTGTTTTCAGTGATCACAATCCACTGACTTTCATACATAAAATGAAAAACAAAAATCAGCGGTTGCTCAGGTGGAGTCTTATGCTACAAGAGTATAATTGAGACATAAGACATATCAGAGGGAGAGATAACATTATCCCTGATGCCCTTTCAAGAGCTTGAGCAGTATCAGGAGTTGTGTTTTTCTTTCCTACTAAAGTGGATTGTAGATACATGTAATTTTATATGCTATGCTCAATATTTTATTATTCTTGAAGCAAAAGAAAGCTTTATTACATATATCTTTCTTTTCCTCGAAGAGGGGGAGTGTTATGCATAAGAATTTATTTTTCTGATTCCCACTTGCACCCCACTGTGACCTAATAGTGCTATAAATATCTTGTTAATCTTCTTATAGAAGATTCTAGAAACCTGAGTCACAGATTAATTTCATTTTTGTAAACAACATGTTTACAAGGAAAAGTACTTCAGAACCTTCCAGAAAGTTCTGGGTTGCATTATTTTTAGAAAATTACCTCATCTTATTCCACAGCCCTCTGGAATGTTCTAGAGAAATCTTAGGGTCTATAAAAGAGCTTGATTTTTCTCATTGAGTCAGACTTTGGAGTTTGATGTTTGGGCATTTAAGAAAAGTTATTTCTAAATTCTGTGTTGGATTGTTAAAGGATATTACTTTTCATTTTGGACTGTGAATTCTGTGGGATCAAGGAAAATAGATTCATTCAGGATATTTCATAACAGAGCTAAGTACATTTAATTTTCTTACTTCTACAGGTTAAAGTTAACTTGTAAATAAATTTTGTTAAATTTTTCCAAAAGGCTTGTTTGCTTTTTCTTTCTGCTACGCCTGGCTCGTAACACAATCTATATTTTAGAGCAGAAATAAGAAAAATAAGGTTGACCCCTGCAAACTCCAGTTTTACTATATAAATCTGGGGTTCAAGGGGGTCAAAATCATATAGGCGTGTTTTCGTGATGAGGAAGCAGGCATTTCGGGTTTCATAAAAAGTTGTAATCATACACAATACCCATTAAGTGACAAGTCAGAGAAATGTACCCCCCCCCCCCCCCACACACACACACACACTGAAACAAACAAAATTGGCCCCCGCCCATCGGGGTTGAAGAAATAGATGAGCTGCATGGTGCTTCCACGCAGAGCTAAAACCGACCGCATACGAGTACTGGTAAACCGTTCGGAGGGTCTAAGCCTGTAAATGGTGCGAGTCGGACCGTTCATGCTTATAAACTATATTGGTTTCATTGGGCGGCAGGGCTTGAGGTGTAATTTCATCTCAGTGTCGGGTAAAAGTCCCACAAAATCGGAAGCAACGTCTCCAAAATGACCTTTACACTGTTGGCGCGGACGTTAAACCTCAAATGAAACATACAAACAAACAAAAAGAAAAAACACATACAGTTTACGAGTTTTCTTATTTCGGCTCCTAAGATATAGGTTGTGGGTACTCGTTAAAACCGCCCGAATGAGGCGGTTCTAAAGAGCACACACAACCTATGTTTGTAGTACAAATAAGAAAAATAAAGTCACGGATTTCATCAGCAAAGTAGCCAGTTATCAAAATTGTACATCCTATAATCGCAATACAAACTTTTGAAGCAGACGACTTGACGATTTTATCTTACCTTTCAGAGGATATATTCAGCACTTCATATGAATCAGCTGCATCATGCGAGACTGTATACCTAGATCAATGCGACATCTGCTTAGACGTCTGCTCAGGTTTTACACTGTTTTCTAACAGTGCTGTCAATATTTAATCCTTAAAGACCAGCCGGTCAGCTGCAGACCATAATATTAATGGGGTTTCCGACATTCGAGGTCAAGTCTAGGTCAGTTACAACTAGGTGTATATCGGACTTTGCGAGAAAGGCTGTCCCTTTCAACCCTGGAATATGGTACAGATACCTATGCAAACAGTGTAGGTCCTGTGATATAATTTTAGGTGCCATATTTAGCAGAATGGACGAGCCCAACTTCAGTGATGGAAGAGTACACTCCAGAAACTCAAGGCAGTGAATAAATCAAAGCACTGACAACAATCATGCCGATTGTCTCTAAATTCAGGCTGCTCATGAACGAGGATTTGGACTGATCCGGTTAAACTCGCCTGAACCTTCGCTGCTGGCATAGGCGATAAGTACCAAAATCGCTTGACGGGGCCCATATTATAAGAACCTTATATGGGTGTGAGGGGTGGATGGAAAAATCCGTCCCAAGGGTCACTGTCCGGCATCACGAGACAGTGATCCCGAGGGACGGATTTTTCTATCCACCCCTCACACCAATATAGGATTCTTTTTCTTGCATACCTTCCATTTCTTAGCGCGGATTTTAAATGCTGCAGTCACTTCGGTTACCGACGTAGATTTAGCTTGGGATAGAAATTCTGTTCCAACCCTGGTGTTCTTACCCAAAATCGAATATTCTCGCGTGTTTGATAAATGAACCGGTTGAATACGACCTAATATGCGCCGTCGTTAAGGTTGGCATCACAGTACGGTACGTGACGTCACTTAACATACCTGTAGTATCATCACAATATGGCGGAGTGACTGCAGTGTTAATAATCCACGCTCAGAAACGGAAGGTATTCAAGAAAAAGAGTGAGAGGTGGATAGAAAAATCCATCCCTCGAGATCACTGTCCGGCATCACTCGGCAAGCCTCGTGATACCGGACAGTGACCCTAGGGACGGATTTTTCCATCCACCCCTCACAGACATATAAGATTCTTATATTCCGCGTCGCGTCTCGTGTGATACGTTTATCAAGAAACTCTGGACGTGATACAATGTGACAAAACAAGTTACTGTAGTACATTAGTTCTTTTTAGATTAGCAATCTTGGTTCCAGATTAGGTATGAATCATATTCCGGAAATGTACGACTAATGGCGATGGCTGCTTATGTGACAGGATATGATCGCAAATGATTTTCCTAGGCCTTTCCTCACCCATTAGCCAGGGTTTATTTATTATTATGAACAAATTATTTGTCTAAATCGCGACGGAAGTAAGGGCGAGGATTGTGGCCACGTAAAATCGATTTAAGCCCCCCAGTGGAAATCTTTCCACTGACCGTTCCAAGGCGGTTCTTCTGTGGCGATTTATTTATGTTGTTGTCTGTTACTTACTGTGTGTATCAGTTGTGTCTTTTTATTTTGGATGGCCATATGGCCATTTTGTGGGAAAGTAACTGTCCTTATGGCCTTCCTTTGTTTAGGTTTCCATTATGGTCTGGTCGCTTAATGTTTGTGTTTCTTTCCCTTTGGTGTCTTTGATGGGTGGAGTAAGTTAATTGTATCGATTCCTGATCTTTGTTTTACTTCTACTTTGTTCAATTTTTAGCGGTGCAGAGAAATTCTGTCTCGACCGTTGTTGATATGGAATTGACGTCATAATTCCGCTTTCACAAGTGACGTCACTTTTGCACGTTCACGTGTAAAACCTCGAATAACTTTCGAACATAAGGGACGCCAACATTTCATGTAGTGGGTACGAAAACACACCTATACAAATACACTAAGCATTACCCCTAAAAAATGTAGAGGAAAATTTGTGATACTTTTCTTATTTTAGAGCAGAACTAATGTAGACCTATACCCCTGTAAACACCAGTGTTAGATCTAGATCTAGATCTACTATATAAAAGTGGGGTTCAATGTGGTCAAACTTATGTAGGTACGTTTTCGCGATCCATGTCGGGTCAACGATTTAGGTCAAAACTTTGTTTCCGACTTTATCCGTTCATGATAGGATCTAGTTTTCCATGAAACTTTCTGAGATAAAGGATCGCATATTCTTGGCTCCTGAGATAGTTCCAACAACACGACACAACAAAAGCTACGGAATGCGTGCGTGACTGGTTTGGACTCGGATCAGTGAGTGCATTAAGCCAGTCCGATCAGAATCTTCATTTCATGCTCTTTGGTAAGCTTAGAGGTTACAGAAGCCTTATACGTTCAACGATGACACTTATCAGACTGCGCAAATGTATCTTCGCTGGTTGCATATGCGTTTTTATAATGTTTTGCTGTGCGCATGCTCATAACTCCCATGTTTGTAGTGTCGTATTTAGTTGCCGATTCTTTTCAAGAATTAATCCTTTCTGTCGCGCACTGAGTTTCTAAATAGAAATAAACTATTCAATTCCGGTTATCATGCTACAGGGAGGAAAATAGTAATTACGTCACAGAAATACCAATATTCATCCTTTTTGGGGGTAAAAATGGTAATGGCCTCATGGAATTGCAGACTTCCTTCTTTTTGAGACAATGACGAATTGATTTTCCTGAACTGATTTACATACGCAGCAAAAATAGTTCCCATGCAAATTGGCTATACTTGAAGTAGAAAATTAATGGTATAAGTCATTTGTCTTCATTTTGGTCTCATATTTTATTCATATAACTCACGTAAATCATGAACTTTTGTAATTGGACGACAGCCTCACGGTGAGGAAGCAGGCATTTCGGGTTTCATAAAAAGTTGAAATCATACACAATACCCATTACGTGACAAGTCAAAGAAATGACCCCCCCCCCCCTCCCCCACACACACACACACACAAACAAACGAAATTGGCCCCCGCCCATCGGGGTTGAAGAAATAGATAGGCTGCATGATGCTTCCACGCATAGCTAAAACCGACCGCATACGAGTACTGGTAAACCGCTTGGAGGATCTGAGCCTGCAAATGGTGCGAGTCGGACCGTCCATGCTTATAAACTATATTGGTTTCATTGGGCGACAGGGCTTGAGACGTCATTTCATCTCAGTGTGGGGTAAACGTCCCACAAAATCGGCAGCAACGTCTCCAAAATGACCTTTACACTGTTGACGCGGACGTTAAACCTCAAATGAAACAAAACAAACAAAACAAACAAACAAAAAGAAAAAAAAAACATATAGTTTTCGAGTTTTCTTATTTCTGTTCCTAAGATATAGGTTGTGGGTACTCGTTAAAACCGCCCGAATGAGGCGGTTGTAAAGAGCACCCACAGGCTATGTTCGTAGTACAAATAAGAAAAAAAGAGTCACGGATTTCATCAGCAAAGTCGCCATTATGGAGATTTGAAAAAAGCACTATGTTGCCCGGAGTCATTATAGTCATGCATACCCATGTGAAATAGTGTTTACTGTCACAATTAAACAATTGGGAATTTTTCCAAAAACTCTGTCACACTGTGCTTTACATAAACTGACGTCAAGTGACTTCCAAATATGGAGGTTACGTGACTTTACAAGGAACCCTTTATGACACGCATTAAAGTTCAAAAGAATGTAATTACCGGCAGCGGCTCATAAATTTCTTGAATGGCCCTTTCCTTTTTACAAAGAGAAACCGAGTTGACCCTTATATGCCTTGCGACTCTTTTATGGAACATTGGCGAACAGTGCGGACCCAGAACGCAGAACGCGGTGTCCGGTCTGGGTCTACTCTGTTTGTTTAAGGAACATTCATTTTTAGTAAAGTTGCCACAAAATGATCTGAGGCCCTTTAAAACAAACCTTACACCTTTGTACATGTAGTTGGAAATGAACCCCTCCAAACTAATTTTTACTGACCGTTCCAAGTCGATTCTTTCGCTCTGGTTCTTTCATGTTTTGTGATGGCTGTTCTGATGCTTTTGCTAATCATATTATAAGAATCTTATATGGGTGTGAGGGGTGGATGGAAAAATCCGTCCCAAGGGTCACTGCCACGAGTGATGCCGGACAGTGATCCCGAGGGACGGATTTTTCTTTTCACCCCTCACACCAATATAGGATTCTTTTTCTTGCATACCTTCCATTTCTTAGCGCGGATTTAAAATGCTGTAGTCACTTCGGTTACCAACGTCCGCCATATTGTGATGCCACTACAAACATGTTTAGTGACGTGCTATGACGTCAATCTTAACGACGGCGCATACAAAGTCGTAATCAACCATTGCATTTATCAAACGTGCGATTATATTCGATTTTGGGTCGGAACACCAGGGTTAGAAAAAAAAATTCTATCCCAGGGTAAAATCACGGATTTCCTTGTCTGGTGTGCAAGAATATAAGAATCTTATATGGGTATGAGGGGTGGATTGAAAAATCCGTCCCGAGGGACACTGTCCGGCATCGCGAGGCTTGCCGAGTGATGCCGGACAGTGATCCCGAGAGACGGTTTTTTTCTATCCGCCACTCACATCCATATTGGATTCTTTTTCTTGCAGACCTTCCATTTCTTAAAGCGAATTTTTAATGCTGGGTTACCGACGTCCGCCATATTGTGATGACACTGCAGGAATGTTTAGTGACGTGCTATGACGTCGATTTTAACGACGGCGCATACGAGGTCGTAATCAACCACTGCATTTATCAAACACGCGATTATATTCCATTTTGGGTCGAAACACAAGGGTCAGAAAAAACTTCTATCCCAGGGTAAAATCACGGATTCCCTTGTCTGGTGTACAAGAAATGTTGTTTCGTGGTTAATTTTGATTTTTACCCCTCACGGATTAAGCCACCGCCCGTAGGGGCTTGAAGAAATATATGGGCTGCATGATGCTTCCACGCAGAGCTGAATCCGGCCCGCACACTAGTACTGGTAAACCGCTTAGAGGATCTAAGCCTGTCCAGGAACCGCGGTGCGAGGCGGACCGTCCATGCTAATAAACCATATTGGTTTCATTGGGCGACAGGGCTTGAGATGTCATTTCATCTCAATGTCGGGTAAAAGTCCCACAAAATTGGAAGCAACGTCTCCAAAATGACCTTTACAGTGTTGACGGGGACGTTAAACCTCAAATCAAACAAACACACTTACCCCTCTTTGGTTGTTGATTTTTAGCTACGTTTGTCCCTCCGATTTTGGTGATTCTGATTCTTTCCCCCATTATTTTAGTTATATGTAGGTTTGGATATTGTAATATAGTTTTCTCTGAATTAAGTGGGGTTTAGGGAGTGTTCGTTTCACGGACTTGTTCACGTGATGGAAATGTCATCTCAAGTCCAACCGCCTAAAGAAACCACTGGGTTTTCCTGGACAGGCTTAGACCTACACGGTTTATCACTACTCGAATGTGAGGTCGGTTTCAGCTCTGCGCTGAAAAAGCTCTGCGCTGAAAAAGACCATGTAGGCGGATAGGGCGTGCCCTTATTGCAGGTATCAGAGCTTGCATGAATACTTAAATCAAATGCAAACGCCGACAAACGTTGACTGAGCCGATTCGTGGCAGATGTCTGAAAAAAGTAGCCGTCTTGCAAACCCTTTGGGTTAAATATATTGACAAAATCGTGCTGAAACTTTCCAAATCTATATAAAAATGACGCGTTGTCGCACGAGGCAAAAATCCAGCAGTTTTCACCGAGATTTAGTTTGCCATTTTTATTCTCTTTTGGGAATATAAGTCAGTTACCTTTGTGTGTCACGACAATAAATGGGACGCGGCCAGCGACAATGTGTCCTCGAACATACTGCACGACAAAGACTCAGATCAGCCTGTGCTTTCGCGCAGTCTGCTCAGAGTCTTTGTCGGCCATCGCCCATCGGGGCTTGAAGAAATAGATTTGGTCGGATGGTGCTTCAACGCAGAGCTGAAACCGACCGCACATGAGTACTGGCAACCGCTTACAGGTCTAAGCCTGTCCAGGTGGTGTGAATCGGTCCGTCCATTCATATAAACCCTATTGATTTCATTTTGCGGCAGGGCTTGAGATGTCATTTCGTCACAATGTCGGGTAATAGTTCCACAAAACTGGAAGAATCGTCTCCAAAATGACCTAAATAGTGTGAAGCCTCCGTGGTGTAGTGGTTACGCTACTCGCCTTGTAAACCAGGTGTCGCAGGATCGGTCCCGGGCTTCTTCAGACTTTCGGATGTAAACCGAGGTCCCGTCTTCGTATGATGTTAGCTGTTGGTGGGACGTAAAACTCAAACACTCAATCACCTTAATAGTGTTGACGGGGACATAAAACCTCGATTCAAACAAACACTGTATGGTTGTCAAAGTAACTATGCGTGCGACAGTGTGACTACATGAACAACGCATCACGAAAACAGGCCTATATAATTTTGACCCCATTGAACCCCACTTTTATATACTGGGGTTGACAGGGGTAAAATTTGTTTTCTTGTTTCTGCTCTAATATATAGATTGTGGGTACTCGTTCGAACCGCCTCAATGAGGCGGTTCTAACGAGTACCCACAAACTTTTTTTGAGCAGAAATAAGAAAAATATAAAAAAAATTCATCTTAATATTTTCGATTTTTCGGCGATAATGTTTACAATGTATTCATATTGGCGTTTTTTTCGTAATGTAAAGTACGTAAAATCCGTTCGAAAAAGGTTATCCTTTAGGAGAATGGAATACACACCAGAACTGGAAATGGTAGATTATACCTTTTTTTCCGGGCCAGTCTTACCAGATTCGGCCAATAAGGCCTCATCAGTGACCCTCAAATGTTTTCAAAATTCAACAAAGGAATGAATGATCCCGAACGACTTGAAAATGAAACCTGTCATAACGGTCACCTCTTTTAAACAAGCAACCTTTTTTAAGCAAAACTTCATATAGTTCCCATAACTAAAGGCGTTGTTTTTTTTTTTATTTGAGGTTTTACGTCCCCGTCAACACTGTATAGGTCATTTTAGAGACGTCGCTGCCAATTTGTGAGACGATTGAGATGAAATAACACCTCAATCCCTGCCGCCCAATGAAACTAATAGGGTTTATAAGCATGGACGGGCCGACTCGCTCCGCTTTGCCTAGGCAGGTTTAGATTCTCTATGATGTTTACTAGTACTCGTGCGTGGGTCGGTTTCAGCTTTTCGTGGAAGCATCATGCAGCCCATCTATTTCTTCAAGCCCCGACCATAACTTAAGGCAAATGCACCAACACTCAATCTGTATTAAGCCAGCACCTGTCCTAAGCAAGCTCATTGTGACAAAAATAAAAAGTGCATCATATATACGTGTACATGTAACTACCTGTTTTAAGCAATACTAGTAAATTATTTTAAGCAAACCTGCATTCTACTCCCATAAAACGGGCCCCGTCAAGCAATTTTGGTACTTATCGCCTATGCGAGCAGCGAAGGTTCAGGCGAGCCTGCGCATCCGCGCAGTCTCGCCAGAACCTTCGCTGCTCGCTCATACAAGCAGTGAATCACGAGGAACCTTCAGACAGAAAGTCATATCCCTGGCTCCTCTGAATGGCTGGGTATGCGCAATTAAAATTTGTCATGACGAAATGCTCGAAGACACAAATTCGCTTGGCGGGGCTCAAATGGCAAACGCAGTTTACCTCACCTGCGTTACGCGAATACCTGTTTACATCACGTGAACAAGTCCGTGAAATGAATACCCTCCTAGACCCCACTTTATATAGAGAAAACTGGGATTTACGGGGGTATACATTATTTTTCTTATTTCTGTTCCAAGACATAGGTTGTGGGTACTCGTTAGAACCGCCTGACTGAGGCGGTTCTAACGAGGACTCTCAACCTATGTTTTGAGCATTCATAAGAAAAATGTCAAGGATTTTTATCAGGAGAGTAGCCATTTTGGAGATGTGAAAAATGCACTATGTTGCGTGGGTGAGTTTTCATAATGAAAACAAGTTTATTTTTAACATCCCTCAGGTGCTTGGTCTTAACATGACAAGATAAAATTGAAAAGTGCAACCTTTTTATAAGTCCATTTTGAAAAAGAAATGGCCGTATAATGTTATAGGAGCGGCGTCCGTCCGTAAACATTTTGATTTCCGGATAACTCCTCCTACAGTTTTCATTGAATTGAGCTGAAACTTGGTAGACTATTGTGTGGAGTAACGCGTAAATTTGCGAGGTCAACCAGCTATCGTATATAAAGTTATTTTGTAAGCTAGCTTCTACAATTGCTGAAACTTGATATATTGTGAGCCCCTGATGTGGAGCAGCGCATAATGTTCGAAATCACGGTGTACCAAATAAAACAAAACTCTGCCCTTTTTGATAATTTCTGTAAACACTTTGTTTCGGCTTCCTGCAGTTTAGATCCGGTCAAGCTGAAAGTTTATATATAGTTAGACCATGATGAGGAGCAGCGTATATAGTGTAGAGGTAACGGTCCACCAAATATTAACAGAGTTATGCCCCTTTGAAAAGTTATGTTTACATTTTGCTTCTGGCTAACTCCTACAGTCAGCATTCTGTCAAGCATATTCTAACCACAATGTGGAGTAGGGCATATTGTTTCGAGGTTATGATTCACCAAATATTAATAGAGTTCTATCCCTTTGCAAATTTCTGTAAACATTTTGTTTGTGGCTAAATCAATTTACAATTTACATCCGATCAAGCTGAATGTTGATATATATTTAGACCAATATGTGGATCATAGACTGATATCAGTCTTAGATATGAGTGGCTAATCGGAGCTGAAAAGATTATCAATCATTTTATTGTTATGGATAAGCGATTAGTAATCACTGACGATTATGAATATTTGGTTATAATTTTACCAGTCTTGCTTTCTGGCTGAGCATCACTCTTACCATAAGTATTTGAACAGACAGGCCTGAGCAAACAGTGTAGACCCAGATGAGACGCCGCAGAACGTCTCGTCCGGGTCTGCGTTGTTAGCCATGCATCCAGCTGTTTCAGGCACAACTTTGGTTAGAAAATTGTACAAATAATCGATTACAAGCAAATCACCAATGATAACCATGTTTGTGGAATTTATCGATCCATTAGTCGATTATCCGATTAATCGTGTCAACTTTCGTCGGAGATGTTAATGCTTTTGTACATGCTTGCCACATTTTATCTTATGCCATCATGCCAGGCCAGATTTTATTCTATGCTGACCGAAACATCCAGGAGAGATTTTGTGATTGAGGGCAACTGGGGAAGGTATATTTATTAATGTTTACTATGTACTGATGATAACTTTATGTCATCAGACTGAATAAGTATATGTGGAGCAGTGTATATTCTTTCGAGGTAACGGCCCACCAACTATTAATTGCGTTATGCCCCTTTGAAAATTCCTGTAAGCTAAGTTCACCAGCAGGTAACATTCCATCAAGCTGAAATTTGATACTTAAGTTGACTTGGACGTGGAGCAGCGCTATTGTTTCGAGGTTATGGTCCACCAAATATTTATGCCCCTTTGAACATTTCTGTAAACATTTCGTTTCCGGCTAACTCCTCCTACAATTTAGATCCGATCAAGCTGAAACTTGATATATAGTTAAACCATGATATGGCGAGCAGTGCGCATTGTTACGAGGTTGCAATCCAGCAAATATTAACTTGCCTCGGGCGTGTAATACCCCCCCCCCCCCCCACACACACACACACACACTTGCGGAGCTCTTGTTAACATCTGCAGTAATCAAGCAACCTCGTTTAAACGAACCTACATTCATTCCCCATAAAAAAGTGCAAATATATTTTAACTCACTTGTTTTCATCACGAAAACACGCCTTTATGATATTGGCTCCCTTGAACCCTACTTTTATATAGTAAAACTGGGGTTTACAGGGGTAAACTTACTTTTCTTATTTCTGCTCCAAAATATGGATTGTGGGTAATCGTTAGAACCGCCTCTAACGATTTTGTTTGTTTGATTTGAGGTTTAACGTCCCCGTCAACACTGTAAATGTCATTTTGGAGACGCTGCTTCCAATTTTGTGGGACTTTTACCCGACATTGAGATGAAATGACATCTCAAGCCCTGTCGCCCAATGAAACCAATAGGGTTTATTAGCATGGACGGTCCGCCTCGCACCGCGGTTCCTGGACAGGCTTAGATCCTCTAAGCGGTTTACCAGTTCTAGTGTGCGGGCCTGATTCAGCTCTGCGTGGAAGCATCATGCAGCCCATATATTTCTTCAAGCCCCTATGGGCGGGGGCTTGCCTCTAACGAGTATCCACAATCCATATCTTGAGCAGAAATAAGAAAAATATCACAATTTTTCATCTTAAAATTTTCGTTTTTCCGGCGGTAAAGTTTACAATGTATTTGTATAGGCGTGTTTTCGTAATGTTAATCAAACACCAGTCTTAGCAACGTAATTTTTGCTATTACAGATTAAAACCTTGTTTCATCTCTGTTTCAACCTTGTTTCATCTCTGTAGTTTTTTGATTTGTATGTTCTCGGAGATGTTACACTGATGAGTTAGGAAGCCTTCATGCGGACTAAACAAAATTAGTGTATGCCGCGACAGAGGTAAGGGCGAGGATTATGGCCATGTAAAATCGATTTAAGCCCCCCAGTGGAATTCTTTCCACTGACCGTTCCAAGGCGGCTCTTCTGTTGCGGTTTATTTATGTTGTTGTCTGTTACTTTCTGTGTGTATCACATGTGTCTTTTTATTTTGGATGGCCATTTGGCCATGTTGTGGGAAAGTAACTGTCCTTATGGCCTTCCTTTGTTTAGGTTTCCATTATGGTCTGGTCGCTTCATGTTTGTGTTTCTTTCCCTTTGGTGTCTTTGATGGGTGGAGTAAGTTAACTGTATCGATTCCTGATCTTTGTTTTACTTCTCCTTTGTACTTTTATATAGACGAGATCAAATTGAAAAGTGCAACATTTTATCAGTCTGACAGCTGTGTATTGACATATTAAATACTTAATATGGTGCTTATTTGCCCCCATATATCATAAAGAGACTTCCAGACAATCCAGTTTTAGGGGTGTTCGTATGTTTTATTTTATTGTTAGTTTTACAAAACAAATCTTAATCAAACTTAATCAAACATGAAAGAGCCTGCTCATGCGTCTTATCTGGATCAACGTTGTTTGCCAGTAAGACATTTTCGGGACATTAGAGATATGTGCGATAAAGTTGTAAATTAAGCTAAATGGCGTAGCAGACACGCAAATTGCCATACGTAGGCACATGATACCGTATATATACCTTGAACAGACAGAAATATTGAATTTTTTATCCCAAGGCGGTATTAAAAATCTCCCACTCTGGATAGCAGCTGCATTTATCGTCTTGGAATGGTAAACTTGGCGTCTCATTACGCAAACACGCCTATACAAATACATTGCCACCTTTATCGCCGAAAAAATGAAAATTTTGTGATGAAAAAGTGTGATCTTTTTCTTATTTCTGCTCAAAATATAGATTGTGAGTACTCGTTAGAACCGCCTCGATGAGGCGGTTCTAACGAGTGCCCACAATCTATATTTCTGAGCAGAAATAAGAAAAATAAGGTCTACCCCCGGAAACCCCAGTTTTACTATAAAAGTGGGGTTCTAGAGGGTCAAAATTATGTAGGCGTGTTTTCATGATGTTTACTGGAAACAAAATGTTATAACAAGGCGTGTTTTATTTTTGGTTTACGGCCCTTTCGAAATTACTTCGCTTAAATCGAGCCGATCGTTTATCAGAGGTGCGCGAAAATTAGAGTACCTGGAGAATGAAACTTAGTTGATCTTCCGCCACACATCTGACCCGAGCAAATCCACACCCGCAAAAGATTCACTATGCCACGGAGGTGAAAATAGATTCTAGCAAAACACAATATATGGAATTGAGATGTAAAAATAGATTCTAACGACGCGCCAACAGAAAAGAGAATTTTTATTCTGCAACAAACAAGCGTTTTACATGTACATTGAGTGTACATGTATATGTCACTATACTGGTAAGACCAGTTCTAATGAGCATGTAAGCTAACTGCTTTCAGGAGTGGTACCCAGCTATATTCACCAAGCCCCGAGGTACAAAATGTCCTCGCATAATTTGACCGTCCCCATTAACACTATATAGGTCATTTTGAAGATGTTGCTTCCAATGTACATGTATAAAATGCTCAGTTTTTATTCAGTGAAGGATTCTGTATGCCCTGTATTTGTGACTAGTTACATATTTTGAGGCCCTCGCCCATAGTGGTATACACTGAAAATCCTTTTCCGAAGGAGCTACATGTACTTATATTATTGATTATAGATAATGCTCAGAAGCAAGCTCCAGCAATATATATATCAACAATCACAGTTTTTGTGTTTGTATTGGAGTTTAATGGCCCAGACAACACTATTTTAGGTCATTTGTGGGCTGGTCAGTTTACCTATCATCACTTTTTCCTAGGCAGGCCTATATGTAACCGGTTAACCAGTAGAGTGCACATTCTTAAGCCAGAAATTGACAACTGCCCTTCTTGAAGAAATGACCGTAGAAAATATTTCATGATCAATCTTTTACTCGACATTGAGATGAAATGCACATTCTTTCGCCAGAAATTGCCAACTGCCCTTCTTGAAGAAATGACCGCAGAAAATATTTCATGATCAATCTCCACGAAAGAATGTTGCCTACCTTGGCAGGTATCGAACCCGCATCCTCCTGATCACCAGTCAGACGCGCACCGACCTGAGCTACCGAGGCGGGCAACAATCACAGTTAAACAAACCTAAACCCAAATTTTCCATGTGGGATAATTTCTTTAATACTAAAAATGAATATGGTGGGTAATTGCCAGAATTGACAGACTCAGTATAGATAGATAGATAGATAGATAGATAGATAGATAGATAGATAGATAGATAGATAGATAGATAGATAGATAGATAGATAGATAGATATGTGTGTGTGTGAATTCGGGTTTAACGTCGCTTTCAACAATTTTTCAGTCATATCACGACGGTGTCTGGTTGCGACAGGGAGCTCAATGCTCACGTTTATAGTGCTGCCTCACTGAAGTATCATGTCCCAGACACATTACATGATACAACACCCAGTCACATTATCCTGACACTGGATCGACCAGTCCTAGCTCTACCCCGTAAATCTGAGTGCCAAGCGAGGAGCAGCTAGTACCATTTTTAACGACTTTGGTATGTCGCGGCCCGGAATCGAACCCGAGACCTCCCGTTCCCCGGAGCGGACACTCTACCAACTGAGCTATCGGGGCCGGTAGATAGATAGATAGATAGATAGATAGATAGATAGATAGATAGATAGATAGATAGATAGATAGATAGATAGATAGATAGATAGATAGATAGATAGATAGATTAGATAGATAGGCCTTGTGATAAAGGCTCTCTCTAATTTTTTTCATTAAAAGCGATAATGACACAATGTTATGAAACACCTTGACCCTGGTGCTGCATCACGACATGTTCATGTACCCCACCCACTTTTATTACGAAAGACGGGAAATCCCTTGATTCAAATGCACCTTTTTTTTACTCCTGGTTTCAAAGATAGGTCTATGCATATGATATATGCGACAGGCTTCTCGGGCAGAAAACTGTATGGTGTTTTATGCTTGTTTCATGATAGATCGTCTGACTCCCTTCCATTAATTCTCACAAGTGTCTTTTACACTGAATTTTTGTTAGAAGTAATGTCAAATGAGCGTTTGTCCCAAAACAGTAGACATATTAATAAAGAGGCCAAAGCAGGGGTCACTAAACATGTTGAAACATCGCCGACATCCTGTTCATCCTCGCTTGAAAAGAAGTTGCTATCTTCGTCACGGCACTAGTATTGTGGTTGTTTATTATTGGTTTATATTGATATGGCCGAAAGGTAAAATCTTCATTTATTTCTATTTCTGATGCGCTGTCTAAATCGCTATCAACTTCAAAAACCATCCCGGCGCAATGACCCATAGCTAATAAATGACTGTAAACAGAAATGACCGGCTACAACTGTGACGTCATTTTCCGATAAGGGGAATGAACTCGCAAAGGGAGATAACCGAAGTAACACTGTATGACCGAAGTTTAATTAATTGCTTAATTAATTAATAAGTAAGCATTTTTCTACTTTTTTTTTTCTTGAACATCGCTGTTTATACAAAGTCCTACCGAAATCCAACAAAAACCAGACCGTGATAATTGACCTTTAAGCATGGCTTGAAATATGTGTCCGTCCGTTCGTCTGTTTGTCAATCCGACAGCATTGGCGACAACCCCAACTTTCACCAAAATGTTCAAAAAAGAAGGGAAGGCAATGATCAGGAATCGATACAACAAATACAGCTCCCATCAGAGTTGCCACAGCTGCCATCAGAGACACCAAATCAAGTCTTTTTCTCAAGAACTATAAGCTTTTTGTTTGTTTTGAGGTTTAACGTCCCCGTCAAAGCTCTATAGGTCATTTTGGTGACGTTCCTTCCTATTTTGTGGGACTTATACCCGAAACTGAGATAAAATGACATCTCAAGCCCTGCCGCCCAATGAAACCAATAGAGTTTATAAGCCTGGGCGGTCCGACTCGCACCGCTTTGCCTAGGCAGGCTTAGATCCTCTAAGCGGTTTACCAGTACTCGTGTGCGTGTCGTTTTCAGCTCTGCGTGGAAGCATCATGCAGCCCATCTATTTCTTCAAGCCCCGATGGCCGGGGGCTTAACTATAAGCTTTATTGATGATATATTTGTATTTTGTACAATCTTGCATCTATGGACTGGGACTGTGATGCAAACATCCATATTTGACCTTCCTTGCCCTAGATTTCATGGTTCACTGTCTTTGAAGTCCATTTCTCCAACTGTAAGTTCTTGACGGGCTTCAGTGGCCTAATGTTTGAGAGCGCTGACTTTTAATCACATTATGAAAGCACGCCTATACAAATGCATTGCAAATTTTAACGCCGAAAAAAAAGGAAAAATTTTAAGATGAAAATTGTGATATTTCTCTTATTTCTGCTCAAAATATAGATTGTGGGTACTTGTTAGAACCGCCTCGATGAAGCGGTTCTAACGAGTACCCACAATCTATATTTTAGAGCAGAAATAAGAAAAATAAGGTTTACCCCTGTAAACTCCAGTTTTGCTATATAAAAGTGGAGTTCAATGGGTAAATATTACATGTATATAGGCGTGTTTTCGTGATGATAAGATCTCACACAACGCGCGGACCTTATGTGAGACGTCCAGTTCTGCAACGGAAGGTCAGGTGGCTTCTCCGGGTACACCGGTTTTCGACCATCTCTGATTAACGATCGGCTCGAAATAAGTGAAATAATCTTGAATTATTATTATTATTACGATAACACCCCGTGTGAAATAGTTCATTCTTTCATAGCTCTTAAATGACTGTTTTTCAGACTATAATTTGTGATATTGTTCTTATTTATTCCCCAAACATGGGTTGTTAGTGCTCACCAGAACCGCATCACTAACGAGTACCCACAACCTATGTCTTGGAGCAGAAAATATCAGCATCGTCATCATCATCATCATCATCATCATCATCATCATCATCATCATCATCATCATCATCATCATCATCATCTGTATTATACTTATTACTATTATTACACCTGTGGACACACTCCAACCCCCGCCCATTGCGGCTTGAAGAAATAAATGGGCTGCATGATGCTTCCACGCGGAGCTGAATCTGAGTACACACAAGTACTTGTAAACCGCTTAGAGGATCTAAGCCTGTCCAGGCAAAGCGGTGCGAGTCCGCCCGTCCATGCCCTTTTGGTTTCATTGGGCAGCAGGGCTTGAGATGTCATTTCATCTCAATGTCGGGTAAATGTCCCACAAAATTGCAAGCAACGTCTCCAAAATGACCTTAACAGTGTTGATGGGGACGTTAAACCTCAAATCAAATCAAACAAACAAACGATCGGCTCGAAATTAGTAAAATAATCTTGAAAGGGCTGTTAAACCGGTTCCAATAATAACAATATTGTTATTAATTATTACATTTTATTATTATTATTATTTATATCTGGCGTCGTCTGATCAGGGCCTTCACTATTAGCTTACAGAATTTTCCGTCAAAAATGGAATAAAATCAAAATATTAGGCCTGCCACCCCTAATATGAGAAATAGACTTGCCCAACATGTAGCAATGGAAGATTCCATCAGTATACTGCATCTAGGATTGGCACCAGCGATGCAAGCATCCGCATTTGACCTTGACCTACAGTTCATGGATCACTCACTTTCGGGATCATTGCGACAACCCTTTCGCTTATCCTACTAGAGTTCCCTTAACCCTTTTTGTACCGGAAAGCCCAATCACTTTTGAAAAAAAAAAAAAAAACACAACCTGAAACCACTAAATTTTGAAATGGACTCGTGCTATATATGAGGAGGATTTTGTTTGTTTGATTTGAGGTTTAACGTTCCGTCAACACTGTAAGGGTCATTTTGGAGACGTTGCTTCCAATTTTGTGGGACTTTTACCCGACATCGAGATGAAATGACATCTCAAGCCCTGTCGCCCAATGAAATCAATTGGGTTTATTAGCATGGACGGTCCGCATCGCACCGCGGTTCCTGGACAGGCTAAGATCCTCTAAGCGGTTTACCAGTACTAGTGCGCGGGCCGGATTCAGCTCTGCGTGGAAGCATCATGCAGCCCATATATTTCTTCAAGCCCCTATGGGCGGGGGCCGATAGGAGGAGGAAGATTCCATTAGGTGCAAAAAGGGTTAATTATTGTTGGTACAAACATGCATCGAGGTTTAGCAACTGTAATGCAAGCATCCATATTTGACCTTATTCCACATTTAGTGTCCACTGACCTTGTGTTCCACATTGGCGCAGCATATTCTTCAGCGTGTTTCTTGTTGTGTCTCGCTTATCAACAGAGAGACTTCTAGCCTCATAACTTCTTACATATACATTTGTATATTCTTATTTTCGTCTTCCAGCTTCTAACTTCGTGACTTCAGACTTGATGGAGTTTTGTTTGTTTGTGTTGTAGTTAACCGGCCAAATCAACACTTTTCAGATCATTTTTGAGCCGTTACTTGATGTAGTAAAAAGTTGGAAGTCGGCAGTACACCTGTGGAAGCAACGTCTCCAAAATGACCTAAATAGTGTTGACGGGGACGGTAAACCTCAAATCAAACCAAGGCAATGTGGATTCTGACCCGATGGCGTCTTAAGACGACATCTGATCTGGATCTACACTATTTCACTGTTTCCGAAGATAGGGCTGTTGTGTTCAGCAAGATTAGGGCTAACTTCGATCTGTGAACAGTCAAAACATAGCACAGAGGATCCGCGTTATAACGACATTCGTTATATCGGCAAAACTCGTTATAACGACAATTTCAATGGAATGAATTCTTAGTATAAGGTTTAGCCTCGATTCCGAGAGGCTTGTGCTTTCCTCGGGTTGGAAATGCCCAGGTATGAAAGGTTCTAGTAATTTAATACTCCGAGAAACAAATGTTATAGACATTTGTTAGAATCGCCTCATGGAGGCGATTCTAACAAATGTCTCTAACATTTGTTTCTTGGAGTAATAATGTATAACCTCATAATCCTAACTGGGATTCTTTATAACAGCAAATTTATTATAACGGCCCAATAATAGGGAACAAATACTGTCGTTATAACGCTTGTCCTCTCTATTTAGTTTTCCATTAACCCACTAAGTACTGAATGATATCTTCCGCCCTTTTCTCAAGCAGAGTCCATTTCGAAACTTAGGGATTTCGGGTTGGGATAATTCGTGTAATGTTAATTGAGGAATATGGGCGACGTTTTTGGTAAACAGTGAAGGCCCTGATCAGAGGCCGTATACTGCGGCGTCTGATCTGGGCTTGCACGGTTTGCCAGTGTCTTGTTTTCGGGTTTCCGAGCTCAGCCTGAAGTCATTTATATGTCTAGAAAAATGTCCCAAGGGTCATGAGAATTCGAGGAACAAAACAGATCATATTCCTCTTTGTGTATTAACCCAATAAGTTAACCGCATCTCTGACGTCAAACCGAATGATTTATAAACACTTTTTTCCATCGAAGATATATTTCTTGGTTGTTAATGGAATGATTTAGTGTTTTTTGCTTTACTTTTCGAGCCCAGTAATATAATCTTGAGTCGGAATTATATTATATGGGATCAAATTCCCCGCCAGACAGCAATATTTGTCCGAACCGTTAGGCGAGGGGAAATATCGCTTTCAGGTGGGGAATGTGATCCCATGTTCCACGTCAAAAATCAAAATAACGAATTTGTTAAATATATACGAGGACTGTTCAAATATGAATGCAACTAAGCACATAAAAATGATTCCGTGATAGATTTCGATGAAAAATTTATTTTGTCCCCTCAAAGTATTCCCCTTTAACAGATATACAAACTTTCAGTCTTCTGATCCAATAATTGAATGCATTTTCGTAGTTTTTTCGTGGTATACTATGAAGACACTGCAATATTGCAGAACCGAGGTGTTTGCGCTGTACAGATGTTTGACCAGAAAGGTATTTTTTCAGCCGCGGGAACAAAAAAAGTCACACGGGGCAAGGTCAGGGGAAAACAGGGGGTGAGGGATTCAACAACCTTTTCCTGCTTCAGATAGTCTTGCACAATGAACGCCTTGTGCGATGACGCATTGTCATGTAGCAATCTGACATTGGCCAGACCAGTTGCGGGTCTTCGTTCTTTGAAATATTTCTTCAATTTTCGAAGAACTTTATTCTTGTAAAACTTCGCATTTACAGATTTGCCTTTAGGCACAGCTACCTGAATAGCAGGGCCCTGACTTGAAAAGAATATGGCATACATAACCTTCTTGACGCTCATGGTCCGCTTTGCAATGCATGGTCTTTTGCAATACTTTGTTGCCCATATTTTGTTCTGAATCTTTCGTTTTGGTTCAAAAAAGTGAACCCATGTCTTGTCACCTGTGACGACATTAGCGAAAGACCGTGCATTGTAATGTGGAAACTTTTTAAGCAACTTCTTGGCGCACTGAATGCGTGTCTTTTTCTGCTCATCTGTCAACAGATGGGGAATCCATCTAGCACAGATCTTTCTCATTTTCAAATCCCCTTTCAGAATTGTATGAGCTGCTCCTAATGAGATGCCAACCATACTAGCTATTTGCCTAGTGGTGTATCGTGCATCGGTAGCAACTATTTCTTTCACTCTAGCAACCATCTTGGCAAATGTTGCTCTTTTCGGCCGACGATCATGTGGTGCATCTTCTGTTGAGGCTAGCTCATAGCTGAATTTCTTACACCAACGAAAAACTGTCGGAAAAGACATTTCATTATGCCTATAAACCGAACATATTTCATCAAAAATGCCTTTGCACCGTATACCAAGAATACAACGATTCTTAATATAGGACCGTATTTCAACGGCGTACTCTGACCTTCTTCCAACCATGTTTTGTATTAGTGTACAAGAGCAGACAGTGTTTATCGAACGATATACATGGCTAAAGTGGACGGATTTTAACAATTTTGGTATCAATGTATAGGTGAAATGTTTTTCTACGCTGTGACATTTATTTCCAGGTGATTTACGCATTAGTGCATGAGAAAACGTTCTACTTGCATTCATATTTGAACAGTCCTCGTACTGGAACGCTTTTGACGACATTTTGTACATGGTTACAATATTTTCCAAGGGATTTTTGTAGCGAACGTCATCAAACGCACACTTCTGCACGCACTACATCAGGATCAGGAATGTTTGTTTGTTTGTTTGTTTGACTTGAGGTTTAGCCTCCCCGTCAACACTGTATAGGTCATTTTGGAGACGTTGCTTCCAGTGTTGTGGGACTTTTAGACGACATTGAGATGAAATGACGCCTCAAGCCCTGACGCCCAGTGAAACCAATAGGGTTTATAAGCATGGATGGTCCGACACGCACCGCTTTGCCCGGACAGGTTTTGATCCTCTGAGCGGTTTACCAGTACTCGTGTGCAGGTTGGTTTCAGCTCTGCTTGGAAGCATCATGCAGCCCATTTTTTTTAAGCCCCGATGGGCCAGGGTCGGATCACGGAATTTCTGCGCAATGTTATACATGTAACGGAAAACAATGAAATAAAGCAGAAAAAAAAAGAAAACAAGCAAAAGTTGATTATTTTGGTTTTATTTCTCATTAACTGTACAGGAAATCCAATATGGCCGACATCGTATTTCAGGAAGGGAAAGAGTGAGTGACTGTTTGATTTTACGTCCCACCAATAGCTAAGGTCATACGGAGACGGGACATCGGTTTAAAGACTCATCCGAAAGTCTGGAGAAGCTTGGGATCGATCCTGCGACCCCTGGTTTACAAGGCGAGTAGCGTAACTAGTACACCACGGAGGCTTCTCAGGAAGGGAAAGGGGTAATATATTTTGCTCACGGGGTGTATGTATATGGAAAATAATTGCCCTTGCCTGTCCAATCAAAAACTTTGCAGTATAACAAATACGCCCACTTGCCGTGTTGTGTATAGGATTGGCTGTCCACCCGTCCAGTTGTATGTGTTATGAATCCTGTAGCTAGTGCACACTTAGACTATTACATCCAAGTGATATTTTCATTTCTTTCTTTGCTTATTTATTTATTTATTTATTTATTTATTTATTTATTTATTTATTTATTTATTTCACATAACGTCGCTGTTATCTAGTGGATAATGCCAATTCTTAAAATTATATATTTACATTTCCAGTGTAAAGCCTAATGTAAACTTATAGAAAACACTCTAGTTCATAGTTCCATGAACGCATCGAGTCACATGATTTTCAGTGACGTCAAGGGACGTCAGTCTAAACCATTGTTCTCTACGACCGTTGGTGACGTCAACGATGTTCCGCTCTTTGCAGAAATAAAACAGCGTGTAAATGTTTTTTTCAGCTTGAAAAGAGTACATGTAGTATAGGACGTGTATTACATGCCTTATACTACATATATCTATCTATCTATCTATCTATCTATCTATCTATCTTCTGATACTGCGTCGGTCACATTTGACCATTACCGCAAGTGTATATTATATACACTCCAGGTTTTGCAGGATGAAAGCCTACACAGTAATCATGTAATTACGGTAGGGATCTTTAACCTGCACAGGGGATGGTTCTCCCTGCACAGGGGCCCTCCAGTTAACGTTCCGATCCGAAGGACGGTGCACTTTATGACATTCATCCCTGCAAATGATGCCAATGGAGCGTGTTCGGACACCGAAATTGTATCGCCGCTGCCGGGGATCGAACCCGGGACCTCTAGCATCAGAGGCAAGTGCACTAACCACTGAGCTATCACGCTCCCTACAAAAAAAGTTTGCCCTATAAGCATGTTTCCACCCATTGATATGGGGCAAAGCATGCATAGGGAACAATCCTCGTAGTTTCACAAAAATATCCGATATCGATTTGCGACAGCCGCCGCAGACTTACCTGTATTGTGTGTGAATTCGGGTTTAACGTCGCTTTCAACAATTTTTCAGTCATATCACGACGGTGTCTGGTTGCGACAGGGAGCTCAATGCTCACATTTATAGTGCTGCCTCACTGAAGTATCATGTCCCAGACACAATACATGATACCACACCCAGTCACATTATCCTGACACTGGATCGACCAGTCCTAGCTCTACCCCGTAAATCTGAGTGCCAAACGAGGAGCAGCTAGTACCATTTTTAACGACTTTGGTATGTCGCGGCCCGGGGTCGAACCCCAGACCTCCCGTTCCCCGGAGCGGACACTCTACCAACTGAGCTATCGGGGCCGGTAGACTTACCTGTAAACATCACCACCAAAATTATATAGAAATTAATAGGAAAGTCGTATTAAATTGATTAAATTACAATTTTAGAAGAATGCGACAAAAAATTATAAGTTATTTTCAAAAAGTTCTGTTATTAATGAGGAATTAGATATAAAATTTGTAAAAATAAATTAACGACTTAGTTCTTCCATTTTACTTTGAAGAGTGGAAGTCGTATTCCTATTCATCTTATACATTGAATATCTTTTGGCAAAATGCTCCTGAACCTTCATTCCAATGCTAATTTAAAAAAGTATTACTTTCTCATTGATTTTTTATAAGTCATAACTAGGAAGAAAATTTCTCAAAGTTTGCAATGATATATACAATTTTATACTCAATTAAAAACATAGTTCTTCCATTTTGATTTGAAAATAAGGAAGTCAGCTTTTCGGCACCTGCATTTTCTCTCGTGAAAATGGCTAAGTCCACGAGCGGCAGCAGGACAAGATAGTCATGGGTAGAAATTTACTTTAGCGCCGTCTCATAATGTTTATTTATTTATTTATTTATTTATTTATTTATTTATTTATTTATTTATTTATTTATTTATTTATTTATTTTGTAGAGTTATCAATTAACTAATTAATTTATTCCATCTGTAGGAAGAACTCGGGATCTGCATGATGATATGTGACGAAAAGCTGTCAAACTTAGGAAAGAAAGAAATGAATGAATGAATGCGTGATTTTCCTTAATTCTTGGTTATGCATGGTATCATGTTTTAAATATAAAATAAGATCGAATGACTGACTGTGAGACAGACAGGCGCACAGACGAACGGAAAGAAGAAAGGACGGATGAAAGAAGACTCTAAGTTATATATAAAGGCTGAATATAATACGTAGAAAAACTACAATTGGCTACCATTATGTAGAATTTAAATTACAAGGCATTGAGAAAAAATTATAATTAGATGTTTGGCGTGATAATTAGGAGCGTGATAGCTCAGTGGTTAGTACTCTTGCCTCTGATGCTAGAGGCCTCCGGTTCGATCCCCGGAAGCGTGGGTTATTTCGGTGTCCGAACACGCTCCATTGGCATCATTTGCAGGGATGAATGCCAAAAAGTGCGCCGTCCTTCGGATCGGGGCGTTAACTGGAGGCCCCCCTGTGCCATCTCTTGTGCAGGTTAACCCATTCAGTACCAGAAACCAGATCAAACGCCACAGAATGCGGCGTCTGATCAGAGCCTACACTGTTTGCAAAAATTTAAGCCATTTCCCGAGTCAATGTTGAAGAAAACACAACCTGACACCCCTAAATTTCGAAATGGACTCCTGCCATATATAAGGTGGGAGATTCCATTTGGTACAAAAGGGGTTAACGACCCCTACCGTAATTACATGATTACTGTGGTCAAACCTGGTGTGTATGTAATGTACACCTGCGAGAGATGGTCAAATGTGACCGATTGCAGTTTTGGTAGAAAGAAAGAAAAAGAAAGAAAGACAGTTTAATTGCTATCATTTTTAGTAGGCCTTCACAGAGCCGAACTGTGTTTGCCACTTTGCCCGGCGGGCGGACTTATCACATGAAGAACATTATTAATTGGCATATTGGCTCATTAACAATTTGTTGACCCACAGTTGAATGAATTAAAAACTTTAACATAATGAAAACACACCTATACAAACACATTGTAAATTTTACCACCGAAAAAGGGAAAAATTTAAGATGAAAAATTGTGATATTTTTCTAATTTTCAAAATATAAATTGTGCGTACATGAGTACCCACAATCTATATTTTAGAGTAGAATTAAGAAAAATAAGGTTACCCCTATAAACCCCAGTTTTACTATAAAAAGTGTGTTTAAAAAGGGGTAAATTTTATTTTTTCTCATTTCTTCTCTAAACTAGAACAGATTGTGGGTATTCGTTACAACCAGTTCTAACGAATACACACAGTCTACATTTTGAGCAGAAATAAGAAAATAACCAAATTTATCATCCTAAACTTTTCTCTGTTTTTTTTTGGTTTAAACTGCAAAAGAAATTTCAGACTTTTGGGAGAAAGAAAAGGCTAAAAATCAAAACTGAAAAAAAAAGAAAGAAAAGGCTGAAAATCAAAACTGAAAAAAAAATAGAATAACAAATGAAATCAATACTGCACATCACAAATATCAGCAATTACTATAAGAAAATGAGAAATCTAAGGATATGACAATTTCAGAATTAAAAGAAAAAATAAGACTCTTGGGATTGTAACAAAATTAAGAATACGCGAAAAATTGATTTTACTGATTAAGGAAACCTTGAAAGAGAACCAATACGAGTCGCGCAATAAACACAGTTTATGGTCAGGCGACCGAATATCTTAACCCATCAAAGGCAAAGGAATCCATCCAGGTATAAAGTTTATAGTGGTCCATTTCCAATGTTTGGAGTGTTAAAACGATTTCTTTTCTTTGTCAAAAGTTTCACAAAAATATGTAGAATAAGCAACCAGTGTAGACCTTGATCAGACACCAATTTCTGTGGTGCATTATATCGTTTACACTGCTTGCGAATGCCTCCCAAAAGGGACGCTTGGCATATATGGGTCAACACTTGTTTGTTAAATAGCTTACAGCAAATAAGACAGTAGACGACTCAGTCATAAAATATCACTAATAGGGATAACATACCTATGTTAGATTATAGTCCATTTTTTAGGATTTGCCTGATGGTAATTTGGGACGTTTTCCTAATTCTTTTCAAAAAGTATATTGTGGGCACTCTTAATCCACCAAAAACGATTTTTTTTTTCAGATAAAAATCGTGATATTTTTCATATTTTTGATCAAAATATACATTGTGGGTTAGCGTTAGAACTGCCTCGGCAAGGCAGTTCTAACGAGAATCCACAATCTGTTTTGAAGCAGAAATAAGAAAAATAATGTATACCCTGTAAACCCCAGTTTTACTATATTATTGTGGTCAAAATTATATAGGCATGATTGCGTGATGTGTGCCCATTTTAACCCTGATCCTGCAGAACACGACAGCCCCAACATTTACAAACAGTGCATGTCCCGATTAATCTGATCAGGATCTACACTGTTTACTAGTACACATATTCAATTGGTTTTTTGCCGGCCTCAGTGGCTCAGTCGGATGCGCGTCTGACTGGTGATCAGGAGGACGCGGGTTCGACTCCCGCCGGGGTCGGCAACATTCTTTCGTGGAGATTGATCATGAAATCTTTTCTACGGTCATTCTCTCCCTTCCGCTGATTCAAGAAGGGCAGTTGTCAGTTTCTGGCGAAAGAATGTGCACTGTACTGGTTAACCGCTTACGTATAAGCCTACCCAGGAAAGTGTTGATAGGTAAACTGACCGGCTCAAAAATGACCTAAATAGTGTTGACTGGGCCGTAAAACTCCAATACAAACAAACAGAATCGATCGGTTTTAGCTCTGCAAGCACGCTCTGTCTGGACAGGCTTAGACCCTCTAAGCGGTTTACCGGTACTCGTGTGCGGTTGGTTTCAGCTCTGCATGGAAGACTCATGCAGCCCATCTATTTCTTCAAGTCCTGATGGGCGGGGCCCAATTGTGCTGTGATTCTTCTCTAAAATGCTAAAAATACGTGCAAACACAGACTAGACAATATAGCAGTCCGATCAAAGTCTACACGAATGATGAAAATACTAGGTGGTTGAATCGGCCGCTGATGATTGTTTGAATATTGAGATAATAATAATTATCATATAATAATCAATAATCAATAATTGCTCTGTTAGAACTGCTTCATTGAGGCAGTTCCAATGAGTACTATACCCGTAAACTTTTGTGTGTGTGTGTGTGTGTGTGTGTGGCGGGGTGGGGGTGCGCAGAATAAGAAAAATAATGTAAACCCAAGTTTTACTACCTAAAAATGGGGTTTAATGGGGTCAAAATTACAAAGGGGTGTTTTCGTAATGCTAAATAATATTGAAACCAGTGCTTCAGCGGAAGTGCACGACCCGCCGGATGCTTTTAGCTTTATGAGTGTTACCATATATGGGTACGGCGCCCATTTTGGTCATGTGACCTGGACCTAAAACGGTTCCCCCAATAAATGCGCCTTATCGTAAGGAGCAAAAATATATCTTATACTTTAGTACTGTATTCTGAATCGGTTGCAGGATAAAATGCATTCTCACTTTTCCAATACAAAAGCATATGTGTCAAAATTTGACCTAGGTACAAAGAAGGTCAAGGTCAACCCAGGATCACCATTTTGGCAATTTATGATGGGCCTACGTCCCAGATGCTATTTAACAAGCTTCGTGGAAATCTGCCCAGTGGTTCTGGAGAAGACTATTTTTGAAGGGTTTTTACCATATATGGCTTGGCGGCCATTTTGGTCATGTGACCTGGACCCCATGAGCAAATATTGGTTTCCCCAATCCAATAGAGGCTCCATATGAAATTTGACTTCAATCGGCCCCACGGTTTCCGAGGAGAAGCAGTTCGAAAATTTTCCCATTTTTCGCCTCGGCGAGGCTATACTAAATGGAATGTAATATTTCGCAAGTTCATTGGTTAGATCTCATTGATATCTATCAGTATGCCAAAAATTGTTTAAATATTCCAACAAAAGCATATGTGTCAAAGTTTGACCTAGGCACAAAGAAGGTCAAGGTCAACCCAGGGTCACCATTTTAGCAATTTATGATGGGCCTACGTCCCTGATGCTATTTATAAAGTTTCGTGGAAATCTGCCCAGTGGTTCTGGAGAAGACTATTTTGAAGGGTTTTTACCATATATGGCTTGGTGGTCATTTTGGTCATGTGACCTGGACCCCATGAGCAAATTATGGTTTCCCCCATCCCATAGAGGCTCCATATGAAATATGACTTCAATCGGCCCCACGGTTTCCGAGGAGAAGCAGTTCGAAAATTTTCCCATTTTTCGCCTCGGCGAGGCTATACTAAATGGAATGTAATATTTCGCAAGTTCAATGGTTAGATCTCATTGATATCTGTCAGTATGCCAAAAATTGTTTAAATATTCCAACAAAAGCATATGTGTCAAAGTTTGACCTAGGCACAAAGAAGGTCAAGGTCAACCCAGGGTCACCATTTTAGCAATTTTTGATGGGCCTACGTCCCAGATGCTATTTATCAAGTTTCGTGGAAATCTGCCCAGTGGTTCTGGAGAAGACTATTTTTGAAGGGTTTTTACCATATATGGCTTGGCGGCCATTTTGGTCATGTGACCTGGACCCCATGAGCAAATTTTGGTTTCTGCCATCCCATAGAGGCTCCATATGAAATTTGACTTCAATCAGCCCAACGGTTTCCAAGGAGAGGCAGTTCGAAAATTTTTCCATTTTTCGCCTCGGCGAGGCTATACAAAATGGAATGTAATATTTCGCAAGTTCATTGGTTACATCTCATTGATATCTATCAGTATGCCAAAAATTGTTTTAATATTCCAACAAAAGCATGTGTGTCAAAGTTTGACCTAGGTACAAAGAAGGTCAAGGTCAACCCAGGGTCACCATTTTAGTAATTTATGATGGGCCTACGTCCCAGATGCTATTTATCAAGTTTCGTGGAAATCTGCCCATTGGTTCTGGAGAAGACTATGTTTGAAGGGTTTTTACCATATATGGCTTGGTGGCCATTTTGGTCATGTGACCTGGACCCCATGAGCAAATTTTGGTTTCCCCATCCCATAGAGGCTCGATATGAAAATTGACTTCAATCGGCCCAACGGTTTCCGAGGAGAAGCAGTTCGAAATTTTTCCCTTTTTTTCGCCTCGGCGAGGCTATACTAAATGGAATGTAATATTTCGCAAGTTCATTGGTTAAATCTTATTGATATCTATCAGTATGCCAAAAATTGTTTAAATATTCCAAGCTGTTAAGTCACTATCACCAATTTTCACAAACGGGTTACGGACGGACAGACAGACAGACCATTTATGGCTTGGCGGCCATTTTGGTCATGTGACCTGGACCACAGGAGCAAATTTTGGTTTCCTCCATCCCATAGAGGCTACATATGAAATTTGACTTCAATCGGCCCAACGGTTTCCGAGGAGAAGCAGTTCGAAAATTTTCACATTTTTCGCCTCGGCGAGGCTATACTAAATGGAATGTTATATTTCGCAAGTTCATTGGTTAGATCTCATTGATATCTATCAGTGTGCCAAAAATTGTTTAAATATTCCAAGCGGTTAAGTCACTATCACCAATTTTCACAAACGGGTTACGGACGGACAGACAGACTGACAGACTGACAGAATGACCGATTGACCGAATGACAGAATGACACGGTGATTTTAGGGCACTCTTAGAAATCAACCGACTTCAGTCGGTCGCTTTTTCTGCGGGTCGTGCAATTGTTGGTATCTTAACATTTAGTAGCGGGATAAATTACATGCCCAGTTGTGTAATGCAAAAATACGTTTCAATATCACGACCCACGATTTGGGTAAATGCATGTATTTTGCACCCTGAAATGAAGTTTGTCACTAAATTAAACCATAGGGGCTTGAATCATGAAAAAAAAAATGAAAAACAAAAAAAAAAATTTTTTGGTACTATATTAGAGATTTTTTTTCTTTTCTTTTTTTTATGAATCAAGCCCCTATGATTAAACCGAAGGCAAGACACCCCTGAACATTAACGATCAAATAATCAGTTGGTGATTATAGGATTATATCCTACGCTGGACAGGTACGAGATAGAGAGAATCCGATAACTGCGAAAGTGACTCTAAGGGAAATAACTTCATTTTTTTGCCAGCGGCTTATTGCGGCTTAATGCATATTTGGCTCCCATACTTATCTGACGAAGATTGTTCCAGATGTGTAAATATAAAAATAAACTTACTTTTTCTGCTTTTCATGAAAGTATGAACGAAAGCGGGGTTCATTTACTTTGCACGCGACCCACTGCGTTCATACTTTCATGAATAGCAGAAAAATAAAATTTCTTAAATGACCCAACGTGTAATAACACATGTTACTGGCAGGTAACGCCATGACGCCGTCCATGCCATGACGTCGTTCATGACAACTCTTTTGTTTTGAACTTCTTCGGTGATATTATCCGATTTAAAGTCGTTATATAGTAAACAGAAATCTTACACTCGTGGCCATTTCATATGGAATTAATGAAACTCGCCGAAGGCTCGTTTCAAAAATTTCGTATGAAAACTACCACAAGGGTAAGATCAGCTATATTTATATATTTAATATTTATTAATTTGTGGGTATTTCCTGTTTTGGACTTACTTACACTGCTGACTGTTCATACCGTTCTGGTTCACTAAATATACACACACGCGCGCGCGCGCGCGCAAACACACAAGCACATGCACGCACGGCACGCGCGCGGTCTTTTATTCTGTTCCTTATTCCTTTTGTAAAGTGGACGTGTGTGGGAGTGTAGTATAATTATGTTGTTAGCAGCTTAGTCTGGACGAATATAGAATAAAGTCTAGAATTTACAGACATTTTGCAGAAAGATAAACACGTTAATTTCCTCTAAGCGAGTTTGAATATTTAACAGATTCTTTCTCAAGGAGTGTCGCACGCCTTTAAGGAGAATCGATACACTTTCAGTGGAGGCAACTCCTGCAAAAGTATTTTTGTCTCCCATGTCGATAGGGGTCAACTCTTAAAGGAAAGAATTTGCTCCTGAGGAGGAGCAAATCCTTTCCTTTAAGAGTAGACCATTTTTGCAATGGGACAGGGCTTAGAGAAAAGCGAACAGGAAGTCCGGAAAGTTGTCTCCCTATGAAAAATGGCGGAAAAATCTGGCGGGTGTTCCAATTCCCCTTAAGCTGACCAATAAAGCAATCAGCCCTTCCGTGGGCAATATAATTGTCTTGTTTTATTGTTGCTGCCTTTAGACGCAGTTTTTTAGCTTTCAGATCTTCTTTTCCTTTATGTGAGCATGATACGCAAATGGGTCTTCTTCAAGACCAAAGGTGTATGCTATTTTAACACATAACAAACTGACGCAAATGGTTTCCATTAACTTGAGATTGATACTACTTCCCCCATCACGTGAACAAGTCCACATTACACGTGTACACGTCCATATCGCGTGTGAACAAATCCGCCTTACGTGTACAAGTCACGCATCAAGTGAATAAAACCTCATCACGTGGACCAGTTTCCATTTATTTGAAATCGATACTAATTCCCCAATCACGTGAACTAGTCGACATCACGTGTGTACAAGTCCAAATCACGTGTGAACAAGTCTGCATCACGTGTCAACAAGTCCGCATCACGTGAACAAGTCCGCGGCGCATGTGAACAAGTCCGCATCTCCCGAAAGAGCCCACAGCACGCGTGAACAAGTCCGCATCATGTGAATAACTCCGCAGCACGTGTGAACAAGTCCGCATCATGTGAATAACTCCGCAGCACGTGTGAACAAGTCCGCATCATGTAAATAACTCCGCAGCACGTGTGAACAAGTCCGCATCACATGTGAACAAGTCTGAATCACATGAATAAGCTCGGGAAAGAAATATTTAAAAGCGTGGTCTTATTATTCTTATCTACTCCAAAACATGTTTTTTGTTGTTGTTGCTCCTCGTTGCGCTCTGTTTATTAAACGGTGCACAAAAGCTTTAATTTGCGCACGGTTTAACGTTTTTGGACGCGATAATGACGTGGAAAGCGGTTAGTGGTATTTTTAGCTCACCGTCACGTAGTGACGAGGTGAGCTTTTGGGATCACTTTTTGTCCGTCGTCCGTCGTGCGTGCGTCCGTGCTTCCGTGCGTGCGTCCGTGCGTAAACAATTTCTTTAAACGACATCTCCTCCTAAACCACTGATCGGATTTTTACCAAACTTCACAGGAATGATCCTTAGATGGTCCCCTTTCAATGTTGTTCAAATGGTTCCGGTCCGTTGCACATCTAGGTCACAGGAGCCAAAAATAGATTTTTTTTCACCAAAAACTTAAAAAATCTTCTTCTCGGAAACCACAAGGCCCAGGTCTTTGATATTTGGTATGAAGCTTCATCTAGTGGACCCCTACCAAACTTGTTCAAATTGAAGTGCTGGGGCCAAAAATGCCCCCGCCCCGGGGCCCTTTGGTTTTTACATGGACTTATATAGGGAAAATCTTTAAAAATCTTCTTCTCTGAAACCACAAGGCCCAGGACTTTGATATTTGGTATGAAGCTTCATCTAGTGGACCCCTACCAAGATTGTTCAAATTATAGTGCTGGGACAAAAAATGCCCCCGCCACGGGGCCCTTTGGTTTTACATAGGCTTATATGGGAAAATCTTTAAAAATCTTCTCCTCTGAAACCACAAGGCCTAGGTCTTTGATATTTGGTATGAAGCTTCATCTAGTGGACCCCTACCAAGATTGTTCAAATTATAGTGCTGGGGCCAAAAATGCCCCCGCCCCGGGGCCCTTTGGTTTTACATAGGCTTATATATGGAAAATCTTTAAAAATCTTCTTCTCTGAAACCACAAGGCCCAGGAATTTGATATTTGGTATGAAGCTTCATCTCGTAGACCCCTACCGAGATTGTTCAAATTATAGTGCTGGGGCAAAAAATGCCCATGTCTCGGTGCCCTTTGGTTTAAAATGGCCTTATATAAGGAAAATCTTTAAAAATCTTCTTCTCTGAAACCGCAAGGCCCAGGACTTTGATATTTAGAATGAAGCTTCATCTTATGGACCTCTACCAAGATTGTTCAAATTATAGCTCTTTGGCCAAAAATACCCCCGCCCTAGGGCCCTTTGGTTTTACATAGACTTATATAGGGAAAATCTTTAAAAAAATTTCTTCTCTGAAACCACAAGTCCTAGGTCTTTTATATTTGGTATGAAGCTTCATCTAAAGAACCCCTAACAAGATGATTCAAATTATAGTGCTGAGACCAAAAATGTCCCCGCCACAGGGCCCTTTGGTTTTACGCAGGCTTATATAGGGAAAATCTTTAAAAATCTTTTTCTCTGAAACCGCAAGGCCCAGAACTTTGATAGTTGGTATGAAGCTTCATCTGGTGGACCCCTACCAAGATTGTTCAAATTATAGTGCTGGGGCAAAAAATGCCCTCGCCCCGGGGCCCTTTGGTTTTTACAAAGGCTTGTACACTCCATATTTTTAGTTCTGTGGTGTATTCCTTGCTTCCAAAGGATAACCCTTTTATCGAACATATTTATATAGGGAAAATCTTTAAAAATCTTCTTCTCTGAAACTGCAAGGCCCAGGACTTTGATATTTGGTATGAAGCTTCAATTAGTGGACCCCTACCAAGATTGTTCAAATTATAGCCCTTGGGCAAAAAATGCCCCCGCTCCCGGGCCCTTTGATTTTACATAGACTTATATAGGGAAAATCTTTAAAAATCGTCTTCTCTGAAACCCCAAGGCCTAGGTCTTTTATATGTGGTATGAAGCTTCTTCTAAAGGACCCCTACCAAGATGATTCAAATTATAGTGCTGGGGCCAAAAGTGGCCCCGCCCCGGGGCCCTTTGATTTTACATAGGCTTATATAGGGATAATCTTTAAAAATCTTCTTCTCTGAAACCACAAGGCCCAGGACTTTGAAATTTGGTATGAAGCTTCATCTAATGGACCTCTATCAAGATTGTTCAAATTATAGCCCTGAGGCCAAAAATGCCCCCGCTCTGGGGCCCTATGGTTTTACATAGACTAATATAGGGAAAATCTTCAAAAATCTTCTTCTCTGAAACCACAAGGCCTGGGTCTTTGATATTTGGTATGAAGCTGCATCTAGTGGACCTCTATCAAGATTATTCAAATTATAGCCCTGATACCAAAAAATGTCCCCGCTCCGGGGCCCTTTGGTTTTACATAGACTAATATAGGGAAATCTTTAAAAATCTTCTCTGAAACTGCAAGGCCAAGGCCTTTGATATTTAGTATGGAGCTTTATCTAGTGGACCTCTACCAAGATTGGTCAAATTATAGCCCTGGGCCCACAAATATCCCCCACCCCGGGGCCCTTTGGTTTTACATAGATTTATATAGCCCCGGGACGATTTGGTTTTGCATAGGCTTATGTAGGGAATATCTTTAAAAAAAATCTTCTCTGAAACTGCAAGGCCCAGGTCTTTCATATTTGATGTGTAGCTTCATCTAGTGGACCTTTGCCAAGATTGTTCAAATTATAGCCTTTGTTGATGTTTGGTATGAAGCTTCACCTTTAAGTTCTCCCTCAACATTATGCACATTAAAGCCCTCGGGCCAATAATGGCCCTCTCTGGGGCCCACTTGTTACACTATGGATCAGGTGAGCGATCCAGGGCCATCATGGCCCTCTTGTGTTTTATATTAGGATCACTTTTTGTCTGTCATTCGTGCGTAAACAATTTCTTCAAACGACATCTCCTCCTAAACCACTGATAGGATTTTGACCAAACTTCACAGGAATGATCCTTAGGTGGTCCCCTTTCAAAATTGTTTAAATGGTCCCGGTCCGTTGCACATCTGGGTCACAGGAGCCAAAAATACATTATTTTCACCGAAAACTTAAAAAATCTTCTTCTCTGAAACCACAAGGCCCAGGTCTTTGATATTTGGTATGAAGCTTTAGCTATTGGACCCCTACCAAGATTGTTCAAATTATAATGCTGGGGCCAAAAATGGCCCCGCCCCGGGGCCCTTTGGTTTTACATGGGCTTATATAGGGAAAATCTTTAAAAATCTTCTTCTCTGAAACCGCATGGCCAAAGTCTTTGATATTTGGTATGTATCTTCATCTAGTGGACCCCTACCAATATTGTTCAAATTAAAGTGCTGGGGCCAAAACTGCCCGCGCCCCTGGGCCCTTTGGTTTTACATGGGCTTATATAGGGAAAATCTTTAAAAATCTTCTTCTCTGAAACCGCAAGGCCCAGGTCTTTGATATTTGGAATGAAGCTTCATCTAGTGGACGCCTACCAAGATTGTTCAAATTATAGTGCTGGGGCCAAAAATGCCCCCGTCTCGGGGGCCCTTTGGTTTTGCATAGACTTATATAGGGAAAATCTTTAAAGATCTTCTTTTGTGAAACCACAAGGCCCAGGAATTTGATATTTGGTGTGAAATTTCATCCAGTGGACCTCTATCAAGATTGTTCAAATTATAGCCCTGGGGCCAAAAATGCCCCCGCCCGAGACCCTTTGGTTTTACATACACTTACATAGGGAAATCTTTAAAAAATCTTCTTCTCTAGCTATTGGACCCCTACAAAGAGTGTTCAAATTATAGTGCTGTGGCCAAAAATGCTCCCTCCCCGGGGCCCTTTGGTTTTACATGGGCTTATACATGGAAAATCTTTAAAAATCTTCTTCTCTAAAACCCCAAGGCCCAGGTCTTTGTTATTTGGTATGAAGCTTTATCTAGTGGACCCTTACGAAGATGGTTCAAATTATAGTGCTGGGGCCAAAAATGCCCCCGCCCGGGGCCCTTTCGTTTTACATGGGCTTATATAGGGAACATCTTTAAAAATCTTCTTCTCTGAAACCGCAAGGACCAGGACTTTGCTATTTGGTATGAAGCTTCATCTAGTGGACCGCTACCAATATTGTTCAAATTATAGTGCTCGGGCGAAAAATACACCCGCCCCGGGGCCCTTTGGTTTTACATGGGCTTATATAGGGAAAATCTTTAAAAATCTTCTCTGAAACCGCAAGGCCCAGGTCTTTGTTATTTGGTATGAAGCTTCATCTTGTAAACCTCCACCAAGATTGTTCAAATTATAGCCCTAGGGCCCAAAATGCCCCCGCCACGGGGCCCTTTGGTTTTACATGGGCTTATATAGAGACAATCTTTAAAAATCTTCTCAGAAACCGCAAGGCCCAGGGATTTGATATTTGGTATGTAGCTTCATCTGTTGACCCCTACCAAGATTGTTCAAATTATAGTGCTGGGGCCAACAATGCCCCCGTCTCGGGGGCCCTTTGGTTTTACATAGACTTATATAGGGAAAATCTTTAAAGATCTTCTTTTGTGCAACCACAAGGCCTAGGTCTTTGATATTTGGTGTGAAATTTCATCCAGTGGACCTCTATCAAGATTGTTCAGATTATAGCCCTGGGGCCAAAAATGCCCCCGCCCGAGACCCTTTGGTTTTACATACACTTACATAGGGAAATCTTTAAAAATCTTATTCTCCAAAACTGCAAGGCCCATGTCTTTGATATTTGGTATGGAGCTTCATCTATTGGACCTCTACCAAGATTGTCACATTATAGCCACCGGGCCACAAATGCCCCTGCCCCGGGGCCCTTTGGTTTTACATAGACTTATATAGAGATAATCTTTGAAAATCTTCTTTTCTGAAACCGCATTAGGCCCAGGTCTTTGATATTTTGTGTGAAGCTTCATCAAGTGGACCTCTATCAAGATTGTTTAAATTATAGCCCTAAGGCCAAAAATGCCCCCACCCCGGGGCCATTTGATTTTACATAGGCTTATATAGGGAATATCTTTAAAACAATCTTCTTCTCTGAAACAGCAATGCCCAGGTCTTTGATATTTGGTGTGTAGCTCCATCTAGTGGACCTTTGCCAAGATTGTTCAAATTATAGCCGTTGTTGATATTTGGTATGAAGCTTCACCTTTTTAGACCTCCCTGAACATTATCACATTATAGCCCTGGGGTCAATAATGGCCCTCCCTGGGGCCCACTTGTTACTCTATGGATCAGGTGAGCGATCCAGGGCCATCATGGCCCTATTGTTAACCTTTTATACACCATTATTAATTGACTATCCTGTATTACACCATGTCAACCAATAATAACCGGAGGTCAAAAATCATAAATCATGTTTTTTAATTGCGTCAATTAATAAAATTGTCATTAAGTAATTTCGTAATGGCCAAGTTACATGTACAGATCCTCAGTCAGCTGTATTGGCCTCGGCCTTCGGCCTCGGGCCAATACAGCAGACCTCGGACCTGTAACTGGGCCAGTATGGAATTTGTTTGTTTGTTTGAGGTTTAAAGTTCCTGTCAACACTATAGGTCATTTTGGAGACGTTGCTTCCAATTTTGTGGGACTTTTACCCGACATTGAGATGAAATGACATCTCAAGCCCTGTCGCCCAATGAAACCAATAGGGTTTATTAGTATGGACGGTCCGCCTCGTACCACGGTTCCTGGACAGGCTTAGATCCTCTAGACGGTTTACCAGTACTAGTGTGCGGGCCGGATTCAGCTCTGCGTGGAAGCATCATGCAGCCCATATATTTCTTCAAGCCCCTACGGGCAGGGCCGCCATTATGGAATTACTTGATCAATAACATTATATTATTGATTTTCTAATACTGAGTTTACCTAATTCAATCATTACATGTCCATGTACCTCAGTTATGTCCCGGGTAGAAACCAATTCTAAGCAATGTGGTTAAGTTGTTTTGCTCAAGGACACCACGCATGATGCCTGGCGTTGAACTCTAACCCGAAACAACTCGATCATGAATCAAGTGTTCTACCACTCACTATTGCAGTCGACAACAATTTTAGGTCGACTGGCATACATTCCGTGCATTTGTCACCTGGCATGCAGTGCAGATTTTAATAAAAACAATTATTAATCCTTATCTCACCGAACACAATAACCCCTACCTTTGCAAACAGTGTAGATCCAGATCAGATAGTTTCATCTATCTGATAAGGATCTACACGGTTTGTCATGCAGTTTGTGAATTGAACGAATACGTTATATATAAAGTAATCTAATTGGTGGATAGTCGGAAATGGGTGTGGCGAAATTAATTTATTCAGCTGGATAAGGGTAAATAACGTCGTGCCAGAATGGCAAAGAAAATCAACTGGTGAGTCCATTGCCTGTGTGTAGGCCTGGAACATTACGATAACACACCGCTACCCCCGCCCATCGGGGCGTGAAGAAATAGATGGGCTGCATGATGCTTCCAAGCAGAGCTGAAACCGACACGCACACGAGTACTGGTAAACCGCCCAGGCAAAGCGGGGCGAGTCGGACCGTCCATGCTTATAAACCCTATTGGTTTCATAGGGCGGCAGGGCTTGAAATGTAATTTCATCTCAATGTCGGGTAAAAGTACCACAAAATTGAAAGCAACGTCTCCAAAATGACCTTTACAGTGTTGACGGGGACGTTAAACCTCAAATCAAACAAAAAAAAAAAAAAAAAAAAAAAAAAACGATAACACACCCGTGCAACATAGTGCATTTTTTACATATCCAGAATGGCTACTGTTCTGACGAAAATCCTTGATATTTTTCTAATTTCTGCAAACGTAGGTTGTTGGTACACTTTAGAACCGCCTCAACGAGGCGGTTCTAATGAGTACCTACATCCTACGTCTTGTAACAGAAATAAGCAAAACAGTATTTACCCAGTAAACCCGTTTTCTCTATATAAAGTGGGGTTTAGAGGGGTGTTCATTACACGGACTTGTTCACGTGATGAAAATAGTCTTGAACAGGCACTTCATTCGCTCCCTTCAACTTCCAAGTTACTGTGCGTTAAGCAAACAGTGTAGATCCTGATCCAACGCCTCTTTTGTGGCGTCCGATCTGGATCTAAACGGTTGATTTATGTCCCACTTTGTAGGATAAACATGATAGCTTGTGCAGCTACCTGTATTACTCGTATACAGCTACATACACTACTCAAAGTTTGATAGGGATCACTTTTTTAATGCAAAATAAATTTTGGAAGAATTAATCACTTGAATCCAAATTCGATACATAATGATAGAAAACGTATCCTTCACAAAACATAGTGATTAATTTTGACAACTGGTACTGCATTCAAGCGTGACAACAGCAACCGTCTTGGCACCCCCAAAATTTGCCGTAACACGAAGGGATTTGGACAACTGTTTTTTTTTTTCCAAATTTCCAAATTTGTTTAGACAAACGTGCCTAATAACGTGTATGGCGTCCACGGGTATCAATTACAGTACGACATCGCCTGCGCATGCTCGTAATCCGAGTCTGTATCCGGTTTTGTGGAATCAGCTTTCATTCAGCAACCAATGCATCTTTGAGCTCCTGTAAAGTCCTCGGATGCACTGTCGGGCTGAAACAGCACGCTATAGCATGTCCCGCGCATGCTCAATCGGATTTAAGTCCGGTGACCGAGCAGACTAGTCCATACGAACGATTGTCTCACGTTCCAGATAGCAATCAGTGACGTTGGCACTGTTGGGACGGGCATTGTCGTCCATCAGAATAAAGTCCGGGCCGATAGCATCTGCATATGGTCTTACAAACTATCATAACAGTACCTCAATGCCATTAACGTTCCGTTTTCAACGACGTACAAGTCAGTTTTACCGTTCACGCTTATCCCAGCCCAAACCATGACTGACCCCTTTCCATAGCGATCATGCTCTGCCACAGTCAAGTCATCGAATCGCTCTTTAGACATTTGCCGCACTAACTGACGTTTATAAGTGAAGTCTATACAGAATCTGGACTCCTCAGTAAACAGTACTGGCGTCAAGTCACGAACCGTCCACCTGACATGAGTTCTGGTAAAGTCCAACCGGTCTAGCACGTGCTGTCTCGTCAACGGAACACGTACAGCAGGCCTCATGGCAATAAGTCCGAACTCGTGGAGCCCGTTTCTGACAGTTTGTGTAGAAATTCGTACTCCAGTTCCGTTCCTAAGCTCGTTATGCAAACGCGTAGCGTTCAGGAACCGTTGACGTCGAGACTGAATCAACAAGAAACGGCCCTGATGTTGAGTTGTAGCCCTTTCTCGACTCCGCCGTGTCTGTGTGAAGGATTTCCGTGGGTGAGGTGCCGACTCAACATTCGGGAAACCACGCTCTGAGACACATTCAGAATGCCAGCAACACGACGTTGAGAGACGCCAGATTCCAACATTCCGACGCCACGATTCATTTCTTCGGGGCGCAGACGGTTCCTTAATTGTCGCCTAGGCATTTTAGTGTTTCTCAAATCATATGAAGTCCTTTTTTACGCATGGCAAAGGAACACTGACAATTTGATTGGTCTGTTGGAAAGCAGTGCTACGCAATATTTTGGGGGTGCATGAATTCATTTGCGAAGTGTGAGAAGTGTACACTTTTATGAGTACTGAACTGCACACGAATTTCTGCTTAAGATATTTATCAATACACCGAGTACAAATTCTGTCAAGAAATTTTAAATTTTCAGTGCAAAATTTTGTACTACAAAAAGTGATCCCTATCAAACTTTGAGTAGTATATTTATCACCAGAAGTTGTTTAGATGGATTGGGTTTAGTATGCACAAAATTGTGACAAAACAGGTAAGGGGCACTTGTTGAAAACTGTATCTGAAAGATCGTCAATTTTAACGTCATTTCCGGGTGTAAAATCAAACAGCTGGTAATGTGGGTAAAACCTGTGCCCTTGTAAGAAAGAGCCATCCCTCCTGTGTAGGAGAACCTCATCCGATGGAGTGTACTTGCTTTGTTATGAGCGTGATAAGTTGTTCAAGTTAGACTACTCCCTAGGGCGAATAAATGCGCATACAGCACGCTGAATGTTAACCCTTTCAGTACCAGAAACCCCTAAAGGGGTACCTTGGCAAACAGTGCAGGCCCAGATCAGACGCCGCGGAACGCGGCCTACACTGTTTGCGGCCTGCACTGTTTGCACTGTTTGAGCCATTTTCCAAATAAATTTTGTAGAAAACACAACCTGACAACCCTAATTTTGGAAATGCGCTCCTGCTATATACACTGTATAAGGAGGAAGATTCCTTTTGGTACAAAAAGGGAACGGCCCGCCCATCGGGGCTCGAAGAAATAGATGGGCTGCATGATGCTTCCACACAGAGCTGAAACTGACCCACACACGAGTACTGGTAAACCGCTTAGAGGATCTAAGCTTGCCCAGACAAAGCGGTGCGAGTCGGACCGTCCATGCTTATAAGCCCATTTGATTTCATTGGGCGGCAGGGCTTGAGATGTCATTTCATCTCAGTGTCGGGTAAAAGTCCCACAAAATTGGAAGCAACGTCTCCAAAATGACCTTTACAAAGTTGACGGGGACTTTAAATATGTTCTATAAAAGGGTTATCCTTTTGAAGCAAGGAATACACCACAGAAGTGAAAAACATGGAGTGTACATGTTTTCTGGGCAAGACTAGCCAGTTTCGGCCAATTAGGCCTCATCAGTGACCCTCAGATATTTTCAAAAATTCCACAATGGAATCAATGATCCCAAAGGACAAGAAAATGTAATCTACACTATGATGTAGGGCAGGGAGACGTTTTACCGCCGCCACACATTCCCACACACCAGCTGTAGTGAAGTTAAACATGTTCTATAAGAGGGTTAAACCTTAAATCAAACAAACAAACAAAACAAAACACAGCGGGTTAAGCTGGCAATCGAGGCCGATACAAACACCCACTGGTGGCTTCTTCTGTTTGGCCCCAGCTGCCACTAATAAAGGTTACATCCAAGGATAGCAATAAAACAACATCATGCGACCAAAGAAAGAGATGTTTTATTTGCTTAAAAGGCCACAGCATGCACTAAATGGGATTGTGGGCATTTGCACTCGGCGAAGACTCAGATCAGTCTGTGCACACAGTCAGTTAGAACACAACCTTCCTGGACAGCCTGAGGAAGATTTGTTTTAATGGCCGCCCGTATAGCGCACAGCGAAAACTCTGATCAGACTGCGCAGATGCGCAGTCTGATCCGAGTCTTCGCTGGCCGTACATGCTGATATAACGCGCTTCGGTGCTCATATAGCGCGGCCCATTTGCCAATTAAATTAAGGTCGGTATTAAGATTCTATCTAAATGTCATATCGCATTTAATTGGCATATGGCAGAAAAGAAGTGCATTTATTATGTTAACCCTGTCAGTACACATGTACTGCTTTGGTTTCAAGGACGTCTTATTGGGTAAACTATTCCGTTTACTGAATACCCGTGCATACCCATTAACCCCGTTTATTGAATATCCATTTAAACTCAACTTTTTTCTGGCCCCGCCCTTCGGAGCTTGGACAAATATACTATGCCGCATGATGCTTTCACGCAGAGCTGAAACCGATCGCACATGAGTATCGGTAAACCACCATCAGAAGGTGTAAGCCTGCCCAGATAAGGTAGTGCGAGTGGGATATTACCTGCTTATAAACCCTATTGGTTTGTTTTTGGACGGTAGGGCTTGAAATGTCATTTCATCTCAATGTTGGGATAAAGTCCCACAAAATTGGCAGCAGCGTCTCAAAAATGACGTAAAGAATGCTGAAGGTGACGTCAATTCAAACAATCAAACAAACAAACAAACAAACAAACAAACCCAACATTATGTATCCCGTCACGGGAAAACATGTTTTAGGAATCCGTGATCGGGTAAAACACAGACGTACCTGCTCAGCTGCACAGATTAACAAGTGTCTTAAAATTAGATAAAGAGTCTCATAAATTGTGGCGTTGTAGTAGAGATGCTTCTTTTCTGTTGTTGTTGTTGTTGTTGTTGTTGTGGCCAGGTCTGGAGGTGTTATACCGCCACCGTCGACAAACGAAGTACCTTTAAAATCAATCTTTGACTTTAAAGACCAGAGATTGCACTGAATTTTTTGCTTTCGGTGTTTTTTGGACAACACTGTCTGTCAGGACTTTAGCAAGGTATTACCTCATAATTCCAATACTCCATCATTATGTACATTTCGAGCGATTTGATTGGTTGAAATAAAAGTTTTATACTTCAATAAATTCCATGAGCAAGAATCTCAGAACTATTTCATTTAACGTGCGACGTCAATGAGCACGTTTTGAACCCGTGCGTTACGTCATTGTGTATAAAACGACGTCAACAGCATTCGATTCAAAGATAGAAGACTATTGAAAACGTAAGTGTTAGAAGATAAATAAAATGAATTTAAAGGCTTGGCGATTTTTTTTATTTATTTTTTCGTTTGGGTTTCTTTCACAGATGGCAGTCTTTTATAGAATATTCTAACACAGCGCGCCTATATAGGCAATGGAAAATAACTGTGTTTTATTCTACAACAAATCACAACTCGGAAGAGCGTGATGAGTGACGTCATTAAAATTCCCAATTTATGACATCACTAGTCGATTTACTTGACGTTAGACGGTGTAACGTCATTTTCTCGCATCGAAAACGTAAGAAAAGGATATAAATGCATGTGTTTCAGTCGATACTTATAGCGGGATTTCTTCTAACAATGGCGAAAGGTTGTGAGATTTTGAAGGAAACAACAACATTATTGCCGATTTTCAGCGTGTTAGAATCGAAATAGATCAGCTCTTGTCTGTGATTTGTTGAGTCAGTTGTAAGTAGACAAACCACACACGCTACGCGCTTGTGATTTGTCTCCTTTACAACTGACCTCCAAACAGTGATTTATTTCTCAACAAATCACAGTTAGAGCTGATCTATTTCTTAAATCATTCCGCTGTAGATGTTGGTAAGTTCATTCTTGCGCTCTCGAAATAATTCCTAAACCTTTGGTGACATGTTAAACATTTTGATGACAAAGATGGAATTATAAGGAATGAATATAGAGAATACCAGGTTCGTGTCTTTTGATATCAAGTTTATCAGGCAGGGCTTCGAGAACGCTTGTAGAATCGCGAGGCTTGCCGAGCGATTCTACACGCGTTCTCGAAGCCGAGCCTGATAAACTTGATATCAAATGATACGAATATGGTATTCTATTTATCAGTTTATCCCCTTGTAAACTCTTAGATTAGCAATTTACGATCAGTTATTGATGGCCCTCAGTGCACCCCAGTATTCTGGCGGTCAATATATTTAGTATCAGCTGACCATATTTTTCCTGCAGTTTTTTTTTTTTTTTTTTTTTTCAAGTAATTTTTATAACAATAGCATTTTGTCATTTTGCCAGTAGTCCGGTTCATTCATAAAATTGCAATGTCACGTTGTCGTGATAAAGCTCACTTGACCTGAGATAGCATATCTTTATCAGGTAAATGCGTTACAATGCAATATATATAAGGGATAACTGATGAAATCATTTTTATGGATGTTATTGATGTGTAAACTTCGGCAAATCACTCACAAAATTAGGATCATGCAGTTTGTGAGTGATTCGCCGGAATTTCTCATCGATAAAATACACAAAAATGAAATTCATTCCTATATTTGAAATCTGTCCAGTTGGACTGCCCTGCTTACCAGCTGACCAGATCGCCCGAGCCTTTACTGTTCCTCTATGCGATATCGATCCTTTTTGTCGTGAGCTGTCTAAAACATCTAGAGATTGTCACAATTTGGTTGGCTTTGTACCAGCCAATTATGTTTTAAACAATATTTTATTTCATATATAAATTGCAATATAAGATGGTTTAGGATCTGCAAGTAGGCGTAGCGCTCATGTAGAAGTCATCTCCTGCCAATTATGAGCCATGAATGGGCGAAAATTACTTTCAGCTGAAAATGCGGTTCGAATCGATATAGGAATAATGTAAGAGGATCTATGTTTTGTCATTACAATGCACCATTGAGGCGATTCTATTGAGTACACACAACATACATTTATTAAATAGAACACTGAAAGGGTATTTATTTATTTTCCTCTTTCCCTTCATCTCTTCTGTTATCTCTTTTCTCCTGATATAAACTAATACACAACGGTTGATGCGTAATTAGACCTTAACATAATCAGTCTGAACTGACTTTGCGCATGCTGACCTGATTCTTTGCTTGTCGACCAGGCCTTAATTGAGGTTTTGTCATGCACCGGCTCAGGTGCTCATTCGCCACAGCTAGTTTTAACTCGTACTTGAGTCGCTAACTCATTCGCCATGGCAATTCTAACTCGTTCCTGAGTCGCTAACCCATTCGCCACGGCTAATTCTAACTTGTTTTTGAGACGCTAACACATTCGCCACAGCTAAATCTAACTCGCTCTTTAGTCGCTAACTCATTCACCACCGGCGACTAATTCTAACTCGTGTTTGAGTCGCTAATCCATTCGCCATGGCTGATTCTAACTCGTGTTTGAGTCGCTAACCCATTCGCCATGGCTAATTCTAACTCGTGTTTGAGTCGCTAACTCATTCGCCACGGCTAATTCTTACTCGTGTTTGAGTCTCTAACCCATTCACCACGGCTAATTCTAACTCGTGTTTGAGTCGCTAACCCATTCGCCACGGCTAATTCTAACTCGTGTTTGAGTCGCTAACCCATCCGCCACTGCTAATTCTAACTCGTGTTTGAGTCGCTAACCCATTCACCACGGCTAATTCTAACTCGTGTTTGAGTCGCTAACCTATTCACCATGGCTAATTCTAACTCGTGTTTGAGTCGCTAACCTATTCACCATGGCTAACTCTAACTCGTGTTTGAGTCGCTAACCCATTCGCCATGGCTAATTCTAACTCGTGTTTGAGTCGCTATCCCATTCGCCATGGCTGGTTCTAACTCGTGTTTGAGTCGCTAACCCATTCACCATGGCTAATTCTAACTCGTGTTTGAGTCGCTAACTCATTCGCCACGGCTAATTCTAACTCGTGTTTGAGTCGCTAACCTATTCACCACGGCTAATTCTAACTCGTGTTTGAGTCGCTAACCCATTCGCCATGGCTAATTCTAACTCATGTTTGAGTCGCTAACCCATTCGCCACGGCTAATTCTAACTCGTGTTTGAGTCGCTAACCCATTCGCCACGGCATATTCTAACTCGTGTTTGAGTCGCTAACCCATTCACCACGGCGTATTCTAACTCGTGTTTGAGTCGCTAACCTATTCACCATGGCTAATTCTAACTCGTGTTTGCGTCGCTAACCCATTCGCCATGGCTAATTCTAACTCGTGTTTGAGTCGCTATCCCATTCGCCATGGCTGATTCTAACTCGTGTTTGAGTCGCTAACCCATTCATAACGGCTAATTCTAACTCGTGTTTGAGTCGCTAATTCATTCGCCACGGCTAATTCTAACTCGTGTTTGAGTCGCTAACCTATTCACCACGGCTAATTCTAACTCGTGTTTGAGTCGCAAACTCATTCGCCACGGCTAATTCTACCTCGTGTTTGAGTCGCCTACCTATTCACCACGGCTAATTCTAACTCGTGTTTGAGTCGCTAACTCATTCGCCACGGCTAATTCTATCTCGTGTTTGAGTCGCTTACCCATTCACCATGGCTAAGTCTAACTCGTGTTTGAGTCGCTAACCAATCCACGATGGCTGATTCTAACTCGTGTTTGAGGCGCTAACCCATTCGCGATGGCTAATTCTAACTCGTGTTTGAGTCGCTAACCATTTCGCCATGGCTGATTCTGACTCGTGTTTGAGTCGCTAACCGATTCGCCATGGCTAATTCTAACTCGTGTTTGAGTCGCTAACTCATTCGCCACGGCTAATTCTTACTCGTGTTTGAGTCGCTAACCCATTCACCATGGCTAATTCTAACTCATGTTTGAGTCGCTAACCCATTCGCCACGGCTAATTCTAACTCGTGTTTGAGTCGCTTACCCATTCGCCACGGCATATTCTACATCGTGTTTGAGTCGCTAACCCATTCACCACGGCGTATTCTAACTCGTGTTTGAGTCGCTAACCTATTCACCATGGCTAATTCTAACTCGTGTTTGCGTCGCTAACCTATTCACCATGGCTAATTCTAACTCGTGTTTGAGTCGCTAACCCATTCGCCATGGATAATCCTAAGTCGTGTTTGAGTCGCTAACCCATTTGCCATGGCTGATTCTAACTCGTGTTTGAGTCGCTAACCCATTCACCATGGCTAATTCTAACTCGTGTTTGAGTCGCTAACCCATTCACCACGGCTGATTCTAACTCGTGTTTGAGTCGCTAACCCATTCGCCACGGCTAATTCTAACTCGTGTTTGAGTCGCTAACCCATTCACCATGGCTGATTCTAACTCGTGTTTGAGTCGCTAACCCATTCGCCATGGCTGGTTCTAACTCGTGTTTGAGTCTCTAATTTATTCCCCATGGCTAATTCTAAATCGTTCGAGAGTCGCCAACTTATTCGCCATGGCTGATTCTATCTGATCTTGTTTTTAGTAACTTGTTCTTGTAAATCATTCTTCCGTTTGCTCCCGGGTCAGCAAAAATGAGGGAGAGTTTCCAATCATTACAGGTCAATGACGGCCCCGACGAAATAGATGGGCTGCATGATGCTTCCACGCAGAGCTGAAACCGACCGAACACGAGTACTGATAAACCGCTTAGAGGATCTAAGCCTGCCCTGGCAATGCGGTGCGAGTCGAACCGACCATGCTTATAAACCCTATTGGTTTCATTGGGCACCAGGGCATGAGATGTCATTTCATTTCAATGTCGGGTAAAAGTCCCACAAGATTGGTCTCCAAAATGAACTTGACAGTGTTGACAGGGACGTCAAACCTCAAACAAACAAACAAACAAGCAGAAGTCGATGGTAGTTTATCATATAATTGCACTTACGGAAAACTGATGCCTGCCCCGCCGATATTTTAAGGAATTCTCAAGGACATGCAACGTCGCCGTTATTTGGTGGATAACGTCATGTGATCAAATGTTATGGCCACACTTGCAATTTAACACATTCTTATTGGCGTTTAACGTCTTGACAGCGTTTGTGACGATCCTGTATTTTCAAAATTTGATTTAGAAACGTTATGTGATAAACAAAATCTTACACTCAGGGTCATTTCATATGAAATTTATAAAACTCGCCAGATGTTCGTTTCATAAATTTCATATAAAATGATCACTCGTGTAAGATCCTCTATTTGCCCTAGAAATAGACAGGGATACTGTAGAGATATACTATAGGACAGAATTTCATTTTTGTGGATTGTATCGATATGTAAACTCCGGCGACTTACTCACAAGTTTGTGACTCGTGATTCGCCGGAGTTTACACATCGATACAAGCCACACAAATGACAATTCTTTTCCTATAATTCCAACTTTGTCATCGAAATACTTAAAAATGCCGCCAAAATGATACAGTTTAGAAATTCTTTCGAACTTACCAACGGCCACGGCGGAATGATTATTCAATTATAATTACAAGCTGCCATCGCCCAGTCCTTAAATTCAGTTTACTTTTCGTCTAACATTTACGTTTTCAATTTTAATCAAACGCTGTTGACGCCGCTTCATAAACAATGACGTAATGCGCGGGTCCTAAACGTGCTCTTTGACGTCACGTTATATTGCTGCCTGTCGCTATGTGAGATTCCTGCTCGTGGAATTTATTTCAACCAATCAAATGGCTCGAAATACACATAATGAGGAGAATTTGAATTAGTAGAAGAGAAAATGCTCGGATCAGATTGGTCTGATGCGCTGTTAGATCTTGACCTTTGCTGATCGTCTATAACTTTATAAGGAAATCTGATTCTATTTTGACACATTTCTGCTCATGAGTTAGCAATGTTGCAAACTTCAGTTCGGCTTAGGCCTATATAGGGTATATCACTAAATCCGAGACTCCCGTATTCTATCTGTTGCAAAGCCGCCTTCAAGTGGTTGATTTAAGACATTGGGGATCTTACCCGAGTGGTCATTTCATATGGCGAGTTTCATAAATTCCCTATGAAATGACCACGAGTGTAAGATTCTGTTTATCATAGAACGATTTTAAATCAGATTTTATCGATGAAGAAGTTCAAAAGAAAACATAGGGTTGCCACGGACGGCGTCATGACGTTACGCGCCAGTAACCATGTGTTATTACACGTGTGGTCATACGATTTTTATTACATGACTTTAGCCACTAAATAACAACGACGTTATATGATAAATAGGGGATCTAACACGAGTGGTTTTTTCATATGTAATAACACATCGTTACTGGTGCGTAACGTCATGACGCCGTCCGTGGCAACCATATGATTTCTTTGGAACTTCTTTGGTGAGTAAAATGGATTTTAAAATCATTCTATGATAAACAGAATATTGCACTCGTTGTCATTTCATATGAGTGTTTGAGTTTTACGTCTCACCAACAGCTAAGGTCATACGGAGACGGGACCTCGGTTTATAGACTCCCCCCAAAGTCTTGAGAACCCAGGACATTTCATATGAAATTTATTAAACACGCCAAAGGCTTCTTTCATAAATTTCATATGAAGTGACCACTCGTGTAAGATCCTCTATGTCTATAAATAACACTTGAATGCGGCTTTGCAACAGATAGAATATGGGCGTCTCGGATTTAGTCTCGATAGGCTTGTTTTCGTGATGAAATATGATATATATTATTAATTAATACATTAATCATATTTGTGCTGTATTGACGTATCGTCTATCCTTCATATTTTGAAGATAAAGGACAAAAATAGAACTATTTCTCTCTGCCATCTTTCCTTGTACAAATAATTAAAACTGGAAATAATTCTAATTTCATATTGCGGAGAAATAATTCGCTGCTATATCAGCTATTAAATCCAATCAGTCTTTTGAATGAAAACATATGAAATATGCAAGGCCGTCTCGAATATATCAGATTTGAATCGTTTATTTTCGTTACTGTCCGTAAAAATATTGAACATTACGGAAAGAACCGAATGGTCTTGCACAGTGCCCCGGATCTATCAAGTGATGTCACTACCTCCGATGTTGACGTCAGAATGCGTCAATTTTAACTTCATTTATCAATTGACGTCGTTGATAAGCAGTGTGTAACGCAGTGTAATAAAACGTATGACCAACATGTAAGAACACTTTGGCGGGATTAATTTACGTCATGACGACGTCAATGTCAACCATGCATTTTTTGTGGAGAAGACTTGTCAAATTTAAATTCAATAAAATCCAATTTATAGAATTTTAGCGCGATTCATAAATTTCATATGAAATGACCACGTGTGAAGGCGCGTTTCATAAATTTTATATGCAAAGACCAAGGTGTATGATTTTGTTTATAATATGACTACTTTAAATTGGATTTTATCGAATTTCAATTTGACAATTTTCTCCACAAAAAAAATGCATGATTGACATGAACGTCGTCATGACGTTACTTAATCCCGCCAAAGTGTTATTACACGTTGGTCATACGATTTATTACACTGCGTTATACACTGCTTATCAACGACGTCAATTGATAAAGAAAGTTAAAATTGACGCATACTGACGTCAACATTGGAGGTATTGACATCACTTGATAGATCCGGGGTACTGTATTCGGCTCTTTCCGTAATGTTCACTATTTTTACGGACAGTGACGAAAGTAAACAATTCATATCGGGGAATTGATCATGGTGACTGGTCAGGAGGCATATTAAGGATAATTTTCGATTTTCTTAAGGATTAAGGTATGCCGTGTGAATTCATTAGAATCGCCTTTATCAGCCTTGGCGATTCTAATCAATATGAAAACACTCCGTGTGACAAAGTGTATTTTTACATCTGCAAATAAGATGTAACTATACCAAATTTAGTGACACAGAGGCGTTTCTGATATTTAATCTTCATCAGTGTGTCTAAACCCCAAAGTTTTGAAACCGAAACGGATGATGGACAAGACCCGGCAAACACAGCACATCCCCCTCCGAGACATGTCAGCTGGAGGCATCAGGCAAGAGACGCCCGATCCAGATAGGCGTCCCCCACCGAGCCAACATCACAAAATGGCTACCTTTCTGATGAAAATCCGTGATATTTTTCTTATTTGTACTGCAAACATAGGTAGGGGATGCTCGTTAGAACCGCCTCATTGAGGCGGTTCTAACGTGTACCCACAATCTGTGCCTTGGAGTAGAAATAAGAAAAAATAGTGTATAGCCCTGTAAACAGTATAATATAAAGTTGGGTTTAGGGGGTCTTCATTTCACAGACACGTTAACGTGATGGAGCGCACACAACTTGCATAAATAACGTGTGCACTTATTAGAATGCCTCCTCGAGTTGAGTGTGGGTGCACACAACATTCATCTATACATCTACAAGATAAAATAGACAATTTTCTCTAAATTATTGCAATTATATAAATATCTGGGGTTATGGAAAAAAAAAAAAAAAAAAAAAACTTGGATCTCAGAGTTTTAAACTGCCGTGGTAAATGAGATCAGTGTTCGAGCCATCGAATGGTAACTGTATATAAAACAGCTCAAACGAGTAATATTTTCATATGACCTTTATGAAACGAGCCTTTGGCGAGTTTCATAAATTTCATATGAAAAGACCAGGAGTGTCAGATTCATCATATAACGGCTTTCTATCGCGGTTTATTTTTGTTATGGTTTGTTTTTGAGTGAGTGTATCGCTCATTTTATTTTGTTTTGGATAGCCAATTGGCTATTTTGTGGGAAAGTAACTGTCCTTTTGCCTTTCCGCTATTGACGTTTCCATTAGTTTTTAGTTTATACTAATTTATTTTAGTTCGATTGCGATGAAAGCTTCAAGCTTCTTGGATCGCTCTCGAACACTCATTCCGGTTGTTTTCACGCGCGCATGAGAGAGAGAGAGAGAGAGAGAGAGAGAGAGAGAGGCAGTGGCTTTTACACCACCGCTACCCACTTACAACTGGGTGGAGTGGGGCAGTGTCTTCTATTAGGGTCTAGTTATTTCATGTTTGTGTTTCTTTCCCTTTGGCGTCACTGATGGGAGCTGTGGGTTAATTGTATCGATTCCTGATCATTGCCTTCACTTCTATTCTAATGGGATTTTGTTCGCCGAAGAAGTTCGAAAGAAAACATAGGGTTGCTACGGACGGCGTCATGACGTTTTGCGCCAATAACGACGTTATTATATGTGTGATTATATGTTTATGATTTTTATGACATGACGTTAGCGAAGTTATGTGATATAAAACAATTCCACCCAAAGCTTCTTCAGACTGACAACTGAAAAGGCTGTACCAGGACTGAGAGGATACAGTACGTAGGATGAGCCGAGCGTTTGCCGAGCGCACGCTCGAGATCGGATCGGGAGACAGCCGCCTATTGATTCCTGCGAGCATCAAGTGGTGTGTCCTTGAGCAAGACACTTTCTGCTGGGTTATCCCCTACGCGCTTTTAGCTCCTCGTTACCTTAGAAACTAATATTGTTCGTACTAGGAAGACCTGCCTAGAATATCCGCGAGGGCGTAAAACATAATTACATGTTTATAACAATAAATGAGGGAAATTATATCATCATTATCTTCATTCCTCCTCCGTATTTGCGTAAGCTACTATTAACCTTTTTATACCAAATGGAATCTCCCTACTTATATATAGCAGGTGCCCCCATTCCATAATTTAGAGGTGAAAGGTTGTGGTTTCATCAAAATTTATTTGGAAAATGACTGAACTTTTGACAAACAGTGGAGGCACTGATCAGACGCCACATTCTGTGGCGTCTGATCTGGGCCTGCACTGTTTGCTAGTGTACCCGTTTTGGGGTTTCTGGTATAAAATGGGTTAATAGATACAGGTGTTTGAACAAGATAACCCAAGGACAATCGCCATATAATCGCCATGTGCGACCTTTTATTTTTAGAACCCATTAAAAGCGCTGTCATACTCGCAAACTTCCAAGAGCTTAGCTTAAGCGGTTCTTGATATATTTTGCTTGGATTGGTTTAAACATATTTTATTGGTCATATACATGTAAAGGTTGGGCCATAAGTTCTTATATATTTTGCTTGTAAGCCTTTCCTACGCCAACACCCCACAAAGGGGTTTAATTGAGTCCATTTTTTTTTTTCACAAAACTATACCAGAATTTACTCAAGTTACATGTATCTTCATATTGCTTCCAAACAGCCTACAAAATTTCAAGAGCCTAGCCCATGCTCTTCTTGAGATATTTTGCTTATAAACTTTTCCTATGCCAAAATGCCTTAGACCAAAAAGGGGTATGTTTTGGGTTGAAGTTTCATTAAATTATACCATAACTGCGAATTGGTTCTAATCAGCCTGCAAAGCTTTAAGACTCTAGCCCATGTGCTCCTTGGAATGTTTTGCGCTATTTTGCTGACACGATCAAGCCAAACATATTACAGACAGACAGTACACAAATAAACACGATGTGTTACGTTATCTCTTCTTCAGTAGTCCACCAAATGTACAAATTTCAGTGCCATTCATCGTCACGTTATCAAAACTTTCCCACTTTTTATTTTGAAATTCTCCATTTTATGGAGAGCCTTCATACCCGAGCTTTTACTTCAAGTATCACTCGATGCCCCGTGTGCTCAGTAGATGGAAGATTCCATTGTCATATATAGGTTAATCAACGTTGATACGTCTTTAATCTGACGTTGTTTAAACGGCGCGTGCCCGGTAAACCTGCTAGCACGTAACAGCGGGCCAACGTCAGACCGACAGAGTGAGTGAGTGTTGAGTTTTATGTCCCACCAACAGCTAAGGTCATACGGAGACGGGACTCATCCGAAAGTCTGGAGAAGCCCAGGGTCGATCCCGCGATCCCTGGTTTACAAGGCGAGTAGCTTAACCACTACACCACGTAGGCTTCTATCAGACCGATACGATGTTGCCACGTCGTATCGCTGTGGTACATGTAGCTGGGTAATATCCTAAGTGATCTGCCTTTAAAGAGCGTACAAAGCACAGCGGCAGAATGACAAAGTGGGAAGTTTGGCGCTGCAAAACGCATGTTATAATGTGTCGCCAGATTAACCCCTTTTCTGTCTTGGGAAAATGCTTTCGTGCACGAAAAATGCCCACATAAAGTAAAATTTTGCTATTAAGACTTGCTACAAATAGGACTAATTCTGCTTTTAAAAGCATACTTATAAGGTCACAGCCGTTCTTTCTTATCATTGTACACATTTTGTCCTCCAGTAAAGGACCACCTTTGGGGCTGTCCAAAAGTGGTCTTAAAGACCACTTTTGAACAGTCCCAAAGGTGGTCTTAATATAGGAATATATTAATTCTACTGTACATATGACATTCATAAAGCTGTGCAAAATCCTCTGACATTTTGGAATATGAATTATTAAAACCCTCTGGAAATAAAACACTCCTACGCTCCATGTTATATGAAGCTTAAAATGTCAAATTAAGTAGAGCTTTTTTTTTCAAATAATCTGGTTATCTTAATCAGATCAGCAAAGGTCTCCGAAGGCATTACGAAGCAAAATTTTAACATGTATTATTGCGCTCCTGCTGTTTATTCTCATTATTTCAAACCGTGATATCTTGAAGAAATAGATGGGCTGCATGATGCTTCCACGCAGAGCTGAAACCGGTCTCACACGAGTACTGCCATGGTAAACTGCTTTGAGGATCGAAGCCTGCCCAGGCAAAGCGGGGCGAGTCGGACCGTCCATGCTTATAAACCGTATTTGTTTCATTGGGCGGCAGGGCGTGAGATGTCATTTCATCTCAATGTCGGGTAAAAGTCCCATTAAATTGGAAGCAAACAAAAAAACTGCTCATCACGAAACCACGCCTATTTAATCTGGACCCACTTAACCTATTTATAGTAAAACTAGGGTTAACAGGAGTATACATTATTTCTTTTTAGTTCTGCTCAAAAAATAAGATTGTGGGTACCCATTAGAACCGCCTCGGCCTAGAATCGCCTCGCTGAGGCGGTTCTAGCGAGTACGCAAATCTATGTTTGAGCAGAAATATGGAAAATATCAGAAGTTTGTGTCTAAAATTTTCTTCTTTTTTTGTGGTAAAGTTTTCATTGTATTTGAATAGGCGTGATTTTGTAATGTAAGGCAAATTAAATGGGTAATGTTGTTATATAGTTTTTCTATATGTTCTTTCAACTGCTTTTATCTCAAGGTGTTGTTGTCTCAAACCAAAACTTCTAGTTAGTCACTTGAAGTTTGAGGTAATGAGTGAACGTTATACAGTAAAATTCATATATTAAGACCACCGAAATTTAAGACTAATTGAAGTGCACTTAATCTTTCTTTGTCTGTTCTACCTACACTGGTCAGGGACCACCTTTGGGACTGTTCAAAAGTGGTCTTTAAGACCATGACCACCTTTGGTCCTAATACAGGAATTGTACTGTAATTGGTGGTTGGGGTGCGGGATGATGGCTCCGCATTGTTTTAGGGTGAATATTTGGGTATGTGTGGGGTGGGGTTTACACATTGTTTTAGGGTGAATAGATGCCCATGACTTGATACAACGATGACAAATACTTGGAACTTCAGTAACTAGAACTAGGCTCATTTACCATTGATAACTCGAACTTACTCTTTAGCCCCTTGACAATTCTCCCCATGGCTCCAGATAGCCATGTATTTAGGATTATTTAGGGCTGTTTTTCTATTGTTAATATGAAAAGGTGTGATTTGTTTGTTTAACGTCCCCGTCAACACTATTTAGGTCATGGAATCTTATCTATGACCATTGTCTCTTTTCTGCTGATTCAAGAAGGGCAGTTGTCACATTCTGGCGAAAGAATTTGCACTGTATTGGTTAACGACTAACCTATAAGCCTGCCCAGGAAAAGTGTGGAAGGGTAAACTTACCGGCTCCATATGACCTAATGAGTGTTGACTGGTCGTTAAATCCCAAAACAAACAAACCTGGGATTATGATTGACCCACAGTAGCTCAAACGTCCCCAATCTAAAAAAGCACTTCATGGCTCCAAAATTGCTCAAGCCATTGGAGTTTTGGTTTCATGCGGCCCTTATAAGCACCCGCAATCTATATTTGGAGCACAAATACATCGCATTTTTCATGTGAAAAATGTCATTCAAAAGAGAATAAAGGCAGCTTCATGCTGCACGGATATGTTTAGGTATTGAACCGCAGAGGTGTCTGCCAGCTGTCAGGTCTTTGTTTGTTTGATTTGAGGTTTAACGTCCCCGGCAACACTATTTAGGTCACTGAGGAGACGTTGCTTCCAATTTCGTGGAACTTTTACCCAACACTGAGATGAAATGACAACTCAGTCCCTGCCGCCCAATGAAATCAATAGGGTTTATAAGCACGGACGGGCCGACTCGCAGCAGTTTTCTTGGACAGACTTAGACATCTAAGCGGTTTACCAGAACTCATGTACGGATGCAGCCCAATCTATTTCTTCAAGCACCGATGGGCGTGGCTCTTATGAAAAGGTGTGATAGTTTTTTTCTTGTTTTATCTTGAAAAGGTGTTGTGTGTACTCATTAGAATCGCCTCACTGAGGCGATTCTAATGAGAACACACAGCACACATTATTTAATGGCGAAACGCAACATACAGAGAAACTTCTATAACTCGAATACGGATAGTTCGTTAACCACGGCTGATTCGAAATCGTTCTGGAGTCCATTGAGAATATTGCCAAAGGATTTAGATATGGAGGATCTTACATGAGTGCTCATGTATTATTGAATTTATTAAACGAGTTGAGGAAAAGGGATAAAATGCGAGGCTTTGCCGAGCATTTTATCCCTTTTTCTCAGCGAGTCGAATAAATTTAATAATACATGAGCACGAATGCAAGATTCTATTTATCATATGACTTTAAAAGTGTATTTTATTCACGATTGTTTACAAAAATGTCAACATTCCGCCGTTAGTAAACGCGACGTCATTAAGGACGTCGCACATGTAACGTTACGGGACGTAACTAGCTAATTTGCATATTTAATCCACTAGTGGATTATCGAAAATAATACATAAATATGAAAGTTTTTTTCTGATGTTATCTTGAAAAAGTATATTGTGTACAATTGAGGCGCTTCTTATGAGTACACATAACACAGCTTTATTTTATAGAAGACCGTAAGTGTGTGAGTGTGTGTGATTTGATGTTTAACGTCCCCGTCAACACTGTAAAGGTCATTTTGGAGACGTTGCTTCCAATTTTGTGGGACTTTTACCCGACATTGAGATGAAATGACATCTAAAGCCCTGTCGCCCAATGAAACCGATGGGGTTTATTAGCATGGACGGTCCGCCTCGCACCGCGGTTCCTGGACAGGCTTAGATCCCCTAAGCGGTTTACCAGTACTAGTGTGCGGGCCGGATTCAGCTCTGCGTGGAAGCATCATGCAGCCCATATATTTCTTCAAGCCCCTATGGGCGGGGGTGGAAATATAGAAGACCGTAAAAGTATTTTAAAGTGATCCTCATTTGCCTGTCACTATTAATAAATCTCAATAATTCGAACTACCCCTCTCTCGAATAAATTGTCATGGTCTCAGAGGAATCATCGAGTTATTGAAGTTGGACTGTTCAGTTCCAATTCTCCATCATGATGTATATTTCGAGCGATTTGATTGGCTGAAGCCAACTGAAGTCAAAGATCACATTACGAACACTCGCGTTACGTCATTGTATAAGACGTGACGTCAGCAGCTGAGAAACTATTGAAAACGTAAATGATAGAAGACAAATAAACTGCTTTTAAAGACGACGTTTTTCGCTTTGGTTTCTTTCAAAGTAGAAGTAAAACAAAGATCAGGAATCGATACAATTAACTTACTCCACCTATCAAAGACACCAAAAGGGAAAGAAACACAAACATGAAACGACCAGACCATAATGGAAACCTAAACAAAGGAAGGCCATAAGGACAGTTACTTTCCCACAAAATGGCCAAATGGCCATCTAAAATAAAAAGACACAAGTGATATACACAGTAAGTAACAAACCACAACATAAATAAATCGCCACAGAAGAACTGCCTTGGAACGGTCAGTGGAAAGAATTCCACTGTGGAGCTTAAATCGATTTTACATGGTCATAATCCTCGCCCTTACCTCTGTCGCGGTATACACTAATTTTTTTAGTCCACATGAAGGCTTCCTAACTCATCAGTGTAACATTTCCGAGAACATACAAATAAAAAAACTACAGAGATGAAACAAAGTTGAGGACTCGACAGCATACAACCACCGAATTGCTGGAGCAAAAGAAAACCAACAGTTAGACTCCGAGATGGTAGCTTCTAATTGAATAACCATTCAGACGTGGTCGTTGGTAAGTTCATTGTTTCGCTCATAAAGAATTCCTAAATTTACCATTTTGCGGGCATTTTTTAACATTTGGATGACAAAGTTGGAACTGTAAGTAAAGAATTATCATTTTTGTGGATTTTATTGGGATGTGTACTTGAACTCCGGCAAATCACTCACACACTTAGCATAAAGCCCGAAGCACTCACAAACTTAGCATAAATTTCTTCGGGCTTCATGCAGTTTGTGAGTGATTTGCCGGAGTTTACACATCGATAAATCCCCCTCCCCCAACCACATAAAAAACTAACGTCATGTCCATTATCTGGTGCTATAATTAAACATTAAAGGCTCGAATTACCCTTGTCCAAAAAAAAATATGGCACCCGCAATCTATATTTAGAGCATAAAATTCTATGTATAAAAATACCGCATTTTTTTTTCATGTGTAAAATATCATTCAACAGACAATGAAGGCAGCTTCATGCTGCACGGGTCTGTTTTGGTATTGAACCACTGAAGTGTATTTCACCTTTCAGGTCACAAACAGATAATAAAACATTTTTGTATTTTTTTTTTTTTTTTCAATTTTATTAACACTTCAATTGTGACAAGGAAAAACAAAGGTGTTATTGTCTGCGGAACGTAGGCAACAAACTGAGCGCTCGGCGGGCGCTCGTTGTTGAAAGCACCTCAGGAATCGATACGAACGGATGATCCGTAACAACCACAACCACGTTTTCTTATCATTTTCAATTTCATCGGCAATGAAATCCGATTTAAAATCCGTTCTTTAATAAACAGAATCATAAACAGAATCATACAGACGTTGACGAAAGGCTTGCTTCAAAATTTCCATATGAAATGACAACCCTTGTAAGATTCATTATTTGGCCCAGTTCTTGTCATGTTCTTGATATCGGCCCCGCCCAATCGGGGCTTGAAGAAATGTATGGGCTGCATGATGCTCCACGCAGAGCTGAAACTGACCCGCACACTAGTACTGGTAAACCGCTTAGAAGATCTAAGCCTGCCCAGGCAAAGCGGTGCGAGTCGGTCCGTCCATGCTTATAAACCCTATTGGTTTCATTGGGCGGCAGGGCTTGAGATGTCATTTCATCTCAATGTCGGGTACATGTAAAAGTCCCACAAAATTGGAAGCAACGTCTTCAAAATGACCTTTATAGTGTTGACGGGGACGTTAAACCTCAGATCATAGAAACAAACAAATGTTCTTGATATCACTCGAGAAATATAACAATCAATATTATAAATATACATTTGGAGGCAAGAAACTGTTTCCTCACGTCGCCAGGGATTATCCAATAGCAGTGCATTCAACGCACGTGTCCTGCAAAAGAATTCATTACTGTAGTAAAGCCCAGAACACACTGTCGAATCCTGCTCTGTCGAGTCGCATGCTTTGAAATGTTGAGTTATGTAGTCCTGAGTTCGATAGACAGATGGATAGATATTTTCTTGCACGCCAGACAAGGAAATCCGTGATTTTACCCTGGGATAGAAATTTATGTTCTGACCCTGGTGTTCCGACCCAGGTAACTAACATAAATGCTCTTCAATTCTATTCAACTGCCGGAACTACTTCCGCACTACTTTTATTTTGTAAACAATATACATGTGCGAGCTGTCAAAACTAACCGGAGGTGTTGTGCAAGAAAAAGAATCCGATATGGGGTTTTGTTGTAGATGGGCGTTTCCAACCCTCGGGATGACTGTGCTGAGCGGAACCTCGGCGTAGCCTCGGTTCCGCTCAGCACGGTTTTCCCTCGGGTTGGAAACGCTCATCTACAACAGAACCCCATATCAGATTCTTATAATTCACCCATCTGTCCATCGAATCCATAGAAATCAATTATTTTCAGAAATGTACGTCTGCCAATTTCGACCCTGTCAAGCGAGAGGACAGTAGTGTATTTTTTCCAAAGGTTAACCTGTACATGGAACATTACGATTTCATCGTTTCCGAATTACATGTGTGTATTTGAGGTTTACGTCCCACCAACAGCGACAGGGCCTCTGTTTAAAAACTCATCCGAAGGACTGGAGAAGCCCGGGATCGAACCCATGCCCCCTGGTTGAAAGGCGCCGTAGTATACCTACCGAGGCTTCTCCCGAAACACATGTATATACGTTTTCCTGGATTCGATAGACAGATGGATGGATAGTATCCATCCATCTGTCTATCAAATCCAGGAAAAAATGTCGAACATTTAAGAAATGTATTTTATTTTTCTGCGGTTCATGAAAGTATGAACGCATTGGGTCGAGTGCGAAGTACATGAGCTCCGAAGGGGTTCATGTAAAATTTGCTATCGACCCGCTGTCGTTCATAATAAGTTTATTTTTCATATTTACATTCTTTGCCCCTCATCAATGGGCGAAAAAAATGCTTACATGTAGAGGGCAAACTTTTAAAGCTGAAAAACATTTACACGCTATTTTTCTATTAAGAGCACGAGCAGCGTTGACGTCACCAACGCCCATAGAGAACCAAGGTTTAAAATGACGTCACTTGACGTCACTGAATATCATGGAAGTATGAACTACACTGTTTTCTATGGATTTGCATGAGGCTTTACACTGGAAACGTAAATATTTTAAGTATGTCTGCACTGTCAGGTCTGCCATCAAGAAAACACGCCTACATAATTTTGACCCCTTGAACCCCTTTTTATGTAGTAAAACTTGGTTTTACAGGGGTAAACCGTACTTTTTTTTATTTCTGCTTTAAAATATAGATTGTGGGTGCTCTTTAGAACCCCCTCGATGAGGCGGTTTTAATGAGTACCCACACTGTATATTTTGAGCGGAAATAAGAAAAAAATATCACAATTTTTCATCTTAGGATTTTAGTGTTGTTTTTTTTTCGACGGTTAAGTTTTCAATGTATTTGTATAGGCGTGTTTTCGTAATGCGATATCCAATATGTCGAGTACATCGTATGACAAGTAGCGGCTATATCATCATTAGTATAATTATGTTGGGATTTGCTCTGTCACTGTTTTTCTTAATTATCTTTATTATTTTTATTTATTTATTTGGCTTTTGGTTTTGTGGCCTTCCAATAATGCCTTTAGCTACATGTCTAGCTGATCATTTAGCTTTATCAGTCAAGGTGATAACCAAAAACCTGATTCATGACTAAAAGCCACTAATCTCTAATCTCCACCGAGTTATGTTCAGGCTTTCAAATGGGCATGCGCATGTAACGAAATCGGGCTAGACGCATTTGACGTCTTGCACGTAGCTGCCCCAAGATCTTCCATATATAGGGACGATCAGCGGAAGAACTCTTCAGACAAAAGAAACCATAAAATATTAACAGCGCCATCAAGCGCCAAATAATGACTGTACTAGCCTCGGTCTTTGCCGTTAACAGTTTATCAACTTTCGGTTAAAATGACACCATAATACGAATTTTCTCTGAAAAATTCCACAAGTCAACTTCGGGATATGATTGTCTATTTACTTTCACCGCTTGCTTTTGAGATTTTCGTTTTTCATTGAAATATGATAAATCATAACGATAAGAATAGAATCATGTGCCTCCGAAACAATCAAAATGGCGGCTACTGGCGTCATCTTTGCGGTCAGAAAAGACTTAGGCGTGTCTCCAAACAATCAAAATGGTGGCTACTGACGTCATCTCGGCCGTCCCTATCTCTGCGGTCAGCAAAGATTCAGGCGAAAATGCGCATGCGCATTCTCGTCATAGTCTTTGCTGGTCGCCATGGTGATAAGAACCCATTTCTAATGCATCATCTGGCTCAAGATATTTTACTCACATGCACAGCAGGTCTGGAATTTCCTGACATTGTGCAATTCACAATTTTCATGTCCTGGTCACAGTTACAGAAATATGTTTCATTAGTCGCAGTGAGTGTGGTACCATTGTCTTTCGGGAGAATCTAGTTAAAACAGAGAGAACACATCAATGAAAGCACTGGTGTGTCAATTGTCTTTGAGAGCAGGCTGGAAACATAACGAAAACACGCCTTTACAAATACATTGTAACCTTTATCGCCGAAAAATGAAAAATTCAAGATGAAAAATTGTGATAGTTTTCTTATTTCTGCTCATAATATAGGTTGTAGGTACTCGTAAGAACCGCCTCATCGAAGCGGTTCTGACGAGTATCCACAATCTATGTCTTGGAGCAGAAATAAGAAAAAAATGTTTACCCCCGTCAACCTTAGTTTTCTCGATACAAAGTGGGTTTAGTGGGTATTCATTTCACGGACTTGATCACGTGATGAATGGTTCAGAGCTTGGACGTAGACTATTTCATTATCTTAAAGGCATTTATTCTTGTTACAGTAGGACAACCGTGTGTTCAGAATTGTTTTATTGCCCTCTGTGATATACTGTCTATAGCAGATCAAAGGCGGCCCTTTTAATAAAATAGGGTGATTAGTAGCTCACTGACTCAGGCACTTAAGGGGAAAATCAATGTGCACACTCTAGTCAACAGTTAGTAAATTATCTATTTTCCCCATGGAGGCCCCTTACCTGTTGAAGACAGAGGACTTCTCTTCAGTCAGCACTGAGGGCTACACAATATTATGTAATGAAATGATAGGCCTCAATAATCATGTATAAATGCCTTTAACTTATGAACACAGTGGGTCGCCTGCAAAGTGAATGAACCCCTTCGGTTCGTGTAAACAATGCTAGCGACCCGCTGTCGTTCATACTTCCATCAACAACAGAAAAAATAAGTTTCTTTCTTATATTTACATTCTTTGCGCCTCATTACTGGGCGAAAAACATGCTTACAGGGCAAACTTTTTAAGCTACAAAATATTTTCACGCTGTTTTCCTACAAAGAGCGGAACAGCGTTGACGTCGACAACGCCTGATCAGATCGTAGAGAAAAATGGTTTAGACTGACATCACTTGACGTCACTGAAAATCATGTGAATCGATGTGTTCATGGAAGTACGAACTACATTGTTTCTATAGGTTAACATTAGGCTTTACAATGGAAATGCATCACGAAAACAAGCCTATATAATTATCATCCCCTTGAACCCCACTTTTATACAGTAAAACTGGGGTTTACAGGGGTAAACGTTATTTTTCTGTTTTCTGTTCTAATATACAGATAGTGGATACACGTTAGAACCGCCTCAATGAGGCGGTTCTAACGAGTACCTACAATCTATATTTGGAGCAGAACTAAGAAAAATATCACAATTTTTCATCTTAAAACTTTCGCTTTTCGGTGGTAAAAGTTACAATGTATTTATATAGGCGTTGTTTCATAATGGTAAATATTCCATATTGAAACACACTTTTCCGGTAGTCGCACGCTTTATTTTCAATGCGCTGCTTATCAATCCATGTATACTTAAGGGGAATAGGAACACTTTCAGGGGAGGCAACTCCTATTCAAAATATTTTTTGTCTCCCATGTCAATATGGGTAAACTCTTAAATTCTTTCCTTAACGATAGACTCCTTTCAAGATTATTTCACTCATATCGAGCCGATTGTTAATCAGAGGTCGACGAACACCCGAGTCCCCGGATAAAAACCACCTTACCTTCTGTTTCGGAACTTGGCGTCCCAAGTGTGACCCGAACTAGGCTCACACCATAGCGATTAGACACCTTATGATTAAGAGTCAGCGCTCTTACCCACTAGGCCACGGACGCCAATGAGAGAAATGTATTGCAATATGTATTCTATCTGTTGTGAGTTTAAGTTCAATTTCTGACCTTAACGGCGACATTGAAGATACTGAACAAACGTCGCATTGAGATGTCATTCTGTTGGATTTGTCTTCACTTATTAACAAAATCTAACTTTTGGAGTTTAAGGAGAATATGAACACCTGGAATATTTTTCCGCCATTTTTCAAAGGGACTTCCTGTTCGCTTTTTCTATAAACCCTGTTCCCTTGAAAAAGGGTCTGCTCAATGAATGACATCTCAATTTTACCGCGCAAAAAACAAAGATTTTAAGATGAAAATTGTGATATTTTCTTATTTCTGCTCAAAACATAGACTGTAGGTACACGTTAGAATCGCCTCATCGAGTACAAACAATCTATATTTTAGAGTAGAAATAAAAAAAATAAGGTTTACCTCGGTAAACCCCAGTTTTCCTATACTCAGAGTATGCAGGTGGCGATCAGAGTGGGATCACAATTATATAGGCGTGCCTTCAAATTCGTACAGTGTTTCGCCATTACTAGAAAAAATCCAGCAAAAATATTGTCTGACTGCATCACACACATTTATGTGCTTGTTTAATGTTTTGATGCGTCAAGGAATCTACTAGTGACGTCATGAAACGGCGGTTTTTAATGACGCCATTCGTCACATTCTTTCGACTGGTGATGTGTTGCATAATAATTCCGATTCTCTATAATTATATACATTTCGAGCGATTTGATTTGTTTACTTCGATAAATTCTATGATCCCATAAGTGAGTGTTCTGAGTTTAACGTCCCTCCAACAGCTAAGGTCATACGGAGACGGGACCTCGGTTTAAAGACTCATCCGAAAGTCTGGAAAAGCCCGGGATCGATCCTGCGATCCCTGGTTTACAAGGCGAGTAGCGTAGCTACTACACCACGGAGGCTTCTCAAGAATCCGATAACCATTTCACACAGGGACAGGTAGTAATATAACGTGACGTCAAAGGGCACGTTTAGAATCCGCGCGTTACGTCATTTATATGAAGCGATGTCAACAGCGTTCGGTTAAAAGATGGAGAACTATTGGAAACGTAAATGGTATAAAAGACCAATAAAATGAATTTAAAGACTTGAGGGTTTTTTTTCGCTTGGGTTTCTTTCAAAGATGGCAGCTGCTAATGGAATGATTATTCTGCCGAAGCCGATGGTAAATTAATTCTTAAGCGTTTGAAAGAATTCCTAAAATTTTGGTGATAGTTTGAATATTTCGATGAGGAAATTGGAATTATAAGGAATGAATTATCATTTTTGTGGATTTTATCGATGTGTTAACTCCGGCGAATCACTCATAAACTTAGCATGAAACCCGTCGGGCGGCTTCATGCAATTTATGAGTGATTCGCCGGAGTTAACACATCGATAAAATAATAATTATAAAAATAAATAAAATAAAATTCATTCCAAAATAAAACATATTTCAATTCCATTGGCTATTAAGATACTACTCCAAATGTAGCGGCATATTCTTTATATAAACGGTAAAGTGTTAGAGATGCCCCCGCCCATCGAGGCTTGGAGAAATAGACTGGGCTGCATGGTGCAACCGGTAGAGCTGAAACCGACCAAACTTGAGTACTGGTAAGCCGCTTAGATTTAAGCCTGTCCACGAATAGTGATGCGTGTCGGACAGCTCCTTAAAGTATTCTATGGGCGGTAGGGCTTGAGACGTCATTTCATCTCAATGTCGGGTAAGATACCCACAAAATCGGAAGCAACGTCTCCAAAATTACATGAACAGTGTTGACGGGGACGTAAAACCTCAATTCAAATAAACAATTGGTTATATAGGCGTGCTGCTTTAGAATACCTGTTACACTACTCCTTATGAAGCAGTATATTCTTTATACAGAGGTCCCGCGTTAAACCGACATTCGGCAAAACTCGTTTTAACGACAATTTCAATGGAATGAGTGAGTGAGTGAGTGAGTTTTTGTTTTACGTCCCACCAACAGCTAAGGTCATACGGAGACGGGACCTCGGTTTAAAGACTCATCCGAAAGTCTGGAGAAGCCCGGGATCGATCCTGCGATCCCTGGTTTACAAGGCGAGTAGCATATCCACTGCACCACAGGGGCTTCTTTCAATGGAATGAATTCTTAGCTCAATGTTTAGCATCGATTCCGAGCGGCTTTGGCTTCCCTTGTTTTGGAAATACCCAAATAGAATCCATAATCATGAAAGATTCTTGTTACTTAAGGAATCAAATGTTATAGATATTTGTTAGAATCGCCTCCTCGAGGCGATTCTAACAAATGTCTATAACATTTGTTTCTTGGAGTAATGATGTGGTGTGTGTGTGTGTGTGTGGGGGGGGGGGGGGGGGGGGTGTGGGTGTGTGAATTCGGGTTTAACGTCGCTTTCAACAATTTTTCAGTCATATCACGACGGTGTCTGGTTGCGACAGGGAGCTCAATGCTCACTTTTATAGTGCTGCATCACTGAAGTATCATGTCCCAGACACATTACATGATACCACACCCAGTCACATTATCCTGATACTGGGTCGACCAGTCCTAGCTCTACCCCGTAAATCTGAGTGCCAAGCGAGGAGCAGCTAGTACCATTCTTAACGACTTTTGTATGTCGCGGCCCGGGATCGAACCCGTGACCTTCCGTTCCCCGGAGCGGACACTCTACCAACTGAGCTATCGGGGCAAGTTTCTTGTAGCAATGATGTGGTAAGATCTTTTATCAGCAATTATACTCCTGATCGGGATTCATTATAACTGCAAATTTATTATAACGGCACAATAATAGGAAACAAATACTGTCGTTATAACGCGGGTCCTCTGTAACGGTAAAGTGTTTTTGTTTTGTTTGATTTGATGTTTTAACGTCCCCATCAACACTGTAAAGGTCATTTTGGAGACGTTGCTTCCAATTTTGTGGGACTTTTACCCGACATTGAGATGAAATGGCATCTCTAGCCCTGTGGCCCAGTTTATAAACACGGACGGGCCGACTCGCACTGCTTTGCCTGGGCAGGCTTAAATCATCTTAGCTGTGTACCAGTACTCGTGTGAGGTCGGTTTCAGCTCTGCGTAGAAGCATCATGCTGCCCAACTACGCGCCCCAATGGGCGGGGGCGGCCCTAAATTTTGAAATGGACTCCTGCTATATATAAGGAGAAAGATTGCATTTGGTACAAAAAGGGTTAAGAAAGTCCGCCTCGCACCGCGGTTCCTGGACAGGCTTAGATCCTTTAAGCGGTTTACCAGTACTAGTGTGCGGGCCGGATTCAGCTCTGCGTGGAAGCATCATGCAGCCCATATATTTCTTCAAGCCCCTATGGGCGGGGGCTACGGTAAAGTGTTAAGTGTTAGGGAACAGATACTGCCGTTATAACGCGGACCCTCTGCATGAGTACCTACCGGTAAATATGGAATCGTATAATTATAGAAAATCCAAGGAGAATCAACCCAGAACAGCTGTCTGAATGCGAGCACCAGTTTCTTATAGGCGTCCTGAGGAGTTCTTTCTGCCGAAACCGAAAATTTTACAACAGCCTCGTTTCTTTCCGGATTCCAATCTTGTGGTGTGAAATGGGCAACACAAGATGTAGCTGCTGTAAAATCATCTAAAAGCAAAAAACATTGTTATACTGCAAAGAAATGTATAGGCTTTTGATTGGACAGCACAAGGGCATCACAAAAACAGGCCTATATAATTTCCACCCCTTGAACCCCACTTTTATATAGTAAAACTGGGGTTTACAGGGGTAAACCTTATTTTTCTTATTTCTGCTCTAAAATATAGATTGTGAGTACTCATTAGAACTGCCTCGATGAGGTTGTTCTAACATGTACCCACAATCTATACTTTGAACAGAAGTTAGAAAAATATTACAATTTTTTATCTTAAATTTTTCATTTTTTACGGTGGTAAAATTTACAGTGTATTTGTATAGGTGTGTTTTCGTAAAGGCAATTATTTTCCATATCACCCATGAGCATAAATACATTGTATATTACCCTCTCGCGATTGCCTTCGCTGAAATGCGATGTTCGCCGTCTTGGAATTAAAACTACATATAAGAAATTACAACAAAATCATTTCATTCGCCACAAAACGTAAAAGCTTTTGACTTTTCTTCGTTCATTCGGTCCTTTATTTCACTGTTTTTTTTTTTTTTTTTTTTCGTTTTGTTTTTTCGTTATAAAACTTTCATTCTAACATGACGTAATCATTTGCCCACTGAATACCGTGATCAACGTAGTGCGTGCAGAAGGGTGGGTTTGCTGACGTCACATGTAAATATGTACTTCTCACGACGTCCGCTACTTTTAATTGAATTTTATCGCCTTTAAATTTGACAAAATTTCAATAAAAATGCATGGTTGACATGGACGTCGTCATGACGTTACTTAATCCCGCCAAAGTGTTATTAAAGGTGTGGTCATACGATTTTTATTACACGACGTTATCAACTGCTTATCAACAAAACAAGTTATTGGAAAACTGCAACGATGTAGATCTACACATTATCTTCAAAACGCTTTCCAGTAGAACAAATTCGTTATCATGGTTCTCGACGGGGAAACATGGGATCACATTCCCCGCCTGAGCGCGATTTTTGCCCGAGCCAAGCGGATCACATTCCCAGCCTGAGCGCGACCTTTGCCCGAGCCAAACGGATCACATTCCCCGCCTGAGCGCGATCAAGCGGCTCAGGCAAAGATCGCACTCAGACGGGGAATGTGATCCAATGGGATCACATTCCCCGCCTGAGCGCGATCTTTGCCTGAGCTAAGCGGCTCAGGCAAAGATCGCTCTCAGGCGGGGAATGTGGAAACATGGGATCACCTTCCCCGCCTGAGCGCGATCTTTGCCTAAGCAAAGCGGCTCAGGCAAAGATCGCTCTCAGGCGGGGAATGTGGAAACATGGGATCACATTCCCCGCCTGAGCGCGATCTTTGCCTAAGCCAAGCGGCTCAGGCAAAGATCGCTCTGGGACGGGGAATGTGGAAACATGGGATCACATTCCCTGCCTGAGCGCGATCTTTGCCCTAGCCAAGCGGCTCAGGCAAAGATCGCTCTCAGGCGGGGAATGTGGAAACATGGGATCACATTCCCCGCCTGAGCGCGATCTTTGCCTAAGCCAAGCGGCTCAGGCAAAGATCGCTCTGGGACGGGGAATGTGGAAACATGGGATCACATTCCCTGCCTGAGCGCGATCTTTGCCCTAGCCAAGCGGCTCAGGCAAAGATCGCTCTCAGGCGGGGAATGTAGAAACATGGGGTCACATTCCCCGCCTGAGCGTGAACTTTGCCCGAGCCAAGCGGCTCTGGCAAAGATCAAATATCGCTCTAAGGCGGGGAATGTGATCCCATGAGATCACATTCCCCGCCTGAGCGCGATCTTTGCCCGAGCCAAGCGGCTCCGGCAAAGATCACTCTCAGGCGGGGAATGTGATCCTTGGGATCACATTCCTCGCTTGAGCGCGATCTTTGCCCGAGCCAAGCGGCTCAGGCAAAGATCGCTCTCAGGCGGGGAATGTGGAAACATGGGATCACATTGCCCGCCTCAGCGCGACTTTTGCCCAAGCCAAGCGGCTCAGGCAAAGATAACTCTCAGGCGGGGAGTGTGATCCTTGGGATCACATTCCCCGCTTGAGCGCGATCTTTGCCCGAGCCAAGCGGCTCAGGCAAAGATCACTCTCAGGCGGGGAATGTGATCCTTGGGATCACATTCCCCGCTTGAGCGCGATCTTTGCCCAAGCCAAGCGGCTCAGGCAAAGATCGCTCTCAGGCGGGGAATGTGGAAACATGGGATCACATTTCCCGCCTCAGCGCGACTTTTGCCCAAGCCAAGCGGCTCAGGCAAAGATCACTCTCAGGCGGGGAATGTGATCCTTGGAATCACATTCCCCGCTTGAGCGCGATCTTTGCCCAAGCCAAGCGGCTCAGGCAAAGATCACTCTCAGGCGGGGAATGTGATCCTTGGGATCACATTCCCCGCTTGAGCGCAATCTTTGCCCGAGCCAAGTGGCTCCGGCAAAGATCACCCTCAGACGGGGAATGTGATCCCATGGGATCATATTCCCCGCCTGAGCGGGATCTTTGCCGGGAATGTGATCACATTCCCCGCCTGAGCGCGATCTTTGCTGGGAATGTGATCTATTGGGATCACATTCCCAGCCAGAGCGCGATCTATGCCCGAGCCAAGCGGCTCAGGCAAAGATTGCTCTCAGGCGGAGAATGTGAGCCCATGCTTCCCTGTCAAGAACCAAAATAACTTTTAATAACACGTGACTCTAGTGACCACGTAAATACGTTTAATGGTGCAGATTCGCTCTTTCTAAACAGGTGTTCCGTCGTTGATGTGATCATTTCGGGGCTAAACGGAGGAATGAAAGAATGCACTTTATCATATGACGCCGCGTCTGAGACTGTAATACCGTCATGTAAATACGGTAATCCACTAGTGGATTAAATATGCAAATTAGCTAGATACGCTCCGTAACGTTACACGTACGACGTCCTTAACGACGCTGCATTTACTTGTGGCGGAATGTTGACATTTTTATTACAAAATCACGAATAAAATGTGTTTCAAATGTCATATGATAAATAAAATCTTGCACTCGTGTTCATGTATTATCAAATTCATTAAATGTATTATTAAATTCATCAAATTCATTAAATTCATTAAACTCGTTGAGGAAAATGGATAAAGCGCTCGACAGAGCCTTGCATTTAATCCCTTTTCCTCTAATTGTTTAATAAATTCAATAATACATGAACACTCATGTAAGATACTCTAAATCAACAATTTATTGAACTCGTCAAGGAAAAGGCATAAAATGCTCGGCAAAACCTCGCATTTTATCCCTTTTCCTGAACTCGTTAAATAAATTCAATTAAGAAATGAAATTTAATTTTTCTGCAGTTCATGGAAGTATGAACGCAGTTGGTGGCGTGCAAAGTAAATAAATCCCAAAGGGGTTCATGTAAACTTTGCTCGCGACCCACTGTCGTTCATACTTTCATGAAAAGTAGAAAAATTAAGTTTATTTTTTATATTTACATTATTTGCCCCTCACCAATGGGCGAAAACATGCTTGTAGGGCAAACTTTTAAAGCTAAAAATCATTTACACGCTGTTTTCTACAAAGAACGGAGCAGCGTTGACGTCATCAACGCCCGTAGAGAACAATGGTTTAGAATGACGTCACTTAACATCACTGAAAATCATGTGATTCGATGCGTTCATGGGCGTATGAACGCAATTGTTTTCTATAGATTTACATTAGACTTTACACTGAAAATGTAAATATTAATACATGAACTCTCATGTAAGATATTCTGTATGTCACACGGTTGTGTTATCGTAATGAGTTGTTAGACTAGATCAGTATCAACCCAACAACAATGAAATCTTTAGAGCCATGCTAGAAATCTTTATCTTACACGAGGTACAATGTATGTTATACTTATCCACTGGTTTTTCTTACGGTTGTTAGGTTCGAGTTCAATATCAACTCTGCAGGCATGGTAAACTGATTGGTCACACGCAACTGGTATTGTTGATATAACGCTAATGTCTCTGACTGGCTCGTTTGTTCCTACAACTAAGGTACTTGGCACTGGCTGAAAGTATAATGGAGCTTCATTTAAATCCACTTCCGTATGTAACGTGTGGTTTCATCACGCAAACACGTCTTTATAGTTTGACCCCCTTTTTTCTTATTTCTGCTCTAAAATATATAGATTGTGGGTACTCGTTAGAACCGCCTCGATGAGGCGGTTCTAACGTGTGCCCACAGTCTATATTTTGAGCAGAAATAAGAAAAATATCACAATTTTTCATCTTAAATTTTTCATTTTTACGGCAGTAAAATTTACAGTGTATTTATATAGGCGTGTTTTCGTAATGCATTAGATAACGTCAACGATTCGCGAGGGCAAAGGTGACGTGTGTATTTTGCGTCATTGGAGCGTCCAACTGATATTGGCTTACAGTTCAGCAAGGACTGTTGTCCTTGCAGTAGGTACGGGTAGAGGGTGGGGGGGGTGATATATTGTTATTTCTTCTGTTTCTACACTTCCATTCATTTACCTCTTCCTCTTCTGTCCCTCATTTCCATCTCCTCTACTATCTCTTCTATCTCTATTCTCCTTTTCCCTGGGAGATTGCACAAAATGACCAATCAAGGTTGATGTGTCGTTAAACCTCAAACAATCAATCAATCAAAAATTTCAACATGCAGCCCAATCCATTTCTCCTAGCCCCGATGGGCGGGGCCCGATACGAGACGCTTGATTCTTGATTTTTATTTGTTTGTGTGTTTTCTCACCAAAGGCTTTAAATGTCATAGCTAAATTGTATTTGCAAAATCCAGACATTGTTTATTCTATTATTAAACACAGTGCGCCTGTATAGGCAATGGAAAGGTGACAAGTGACGTCATAAAACCGCCGTATTATGATGTCACTTGTAGGTTCTTTGACCTTAGACCGTGAAACGTTATTTTCTCGCACCATAACATTACTAAAGGACATAAATGTGTGTGATACTTCTAGCGACGAAGAAACGTTTGAGAATTTGGAGGATACTACGGATCCCGGGAAGGGACATGATTTTTTTTATTTTATAAGTTGAGCGCACAAGATAATATCTTGTGCGGACAAGATTATTATCTTGTGCGGACAACATATTATCTTGTGCGGACAAGATATTATCTTGTGCGGACAAGATGATATCTTGTCCGCACAACATAATTTCTTGTCCGCACAAGATATTATCTTGTGCGGACAACATATTATCTTGTGCAGACAAGATATTATCTTGTCCGCACAAGATATTAAGTTGTGCGAACAAGATATTATCTTGTCCGCACAACTTCCCAAGATCTATGTTGTGCAAACAAGATAATATGTTGTGCGAACAAGATAATATCTTGTGCGCACAAGATATTATGTTGTGCGGACAAGATCATATCTTGTGCGCACAAGATAATATCTTGTCCGCACAAGATAATATGTTGTGCGAACAAGATAATATCTTGTCTGCTCAAGATATTATCTTGTTCGCACAACATAATAAAAATAAAAAATCATGTCCCTTCCCGGGTTCCGTAGGATACAACAAAATGATTGTCGATTTTAGTGTGTTAAAATCGAAACAGATCAGCTGAAGTGTCCGATTTGTTGCGTAATAAATCAAAATGTGTCAGTCAGCTGAACTGAGCGCTCCGGAGTTGATCTACTTTACCACTGACCTCCAAACTGATTATTTTACTTAAAAAATCACTGCTTCTAGAGTAAAGTTGTGAACTGTACCTTTATCCCCATCCAGTATGTGTTGCTCACAATACCCGAGCCCTTTATTGATGGGGTAGCCAGAAAATACGGTGACACACTACAGGATAGCTGAAATAATAATTTGTAAACATTATAGATGTACCTCTGTATATCTGAAGTGGACACGCCGGTCATGCCAGTACGGGTTTACTAAAGCTCAAACCTTTGCATCTAGTGTAGATGAAACGTCTCAGCTTGTGGATCGTCTGGTGTGGATCCACAAGCTTTGCAAAGGGCTGAGTATCAGTATACAGGGTTTAACGGATTGAACAAATCAAAGCACTGAAAGTACTGGTGGATCGATCGTCTCTGAATGTGGGCTGGGAAAATAGACCAGGATTGAGACTTGAACTGTTTCGTTTGACCCGTATATTCCATTTTTAAGCAAAAAGTGTAGACCCTGGCGTCTGATCTGGGGCTACACAATTCGCCAAGTCCAACACATGACTCCAGTCCAGATAGAGATAAGCCTCTTACGCAACATTCTGACCTCGCATCGGTAAGAAAGCGCGGCTATTTTCTATTAATAGCCGTTACCTGGTTTTCCGACAAGTCGGGTAATAGTCACGTGAACTTAAACACTGAAGCGCTTACTGTGATTTATAACTTTGGGCCGATGACAAACAATAGTCCCAAAAACATGCTTTTGCTTTTGGCGCTAACACGCAGAAAAAGAAATACAGTGGAACTTCAATGGCTCGAACACCTTTGGGACCTCGTAAATCTGTTCGAGACTGGGGTAGTTCCAGCCACGGAGGATACTATCAGGAGGCATAACGAGATACTTTTAGACATCTTTAAGGTGTTCTATAATGAAAATGTATGCTGTGTATACTCATTAGAATCGCCTCATCGAGGCGATTCTAATGAGTACACACAGCATACATTTGCAAGATAAAAGACTAAATTCTCCTTAATTATCCCCCACTATGTCTTATGTAGAGGATTTCGCTAGGGGCTCAAGAATGGGTTCGACACATCCATGGTAAACGAGCCATCGGTGTTCGAGCCATCGAAGTTCTCCTGTAAATGAAATAAATAAAATCATGTGTACCTACACACGCTGCAAATTAGCATACATGTACAACACTCTAAAGGAACGTCGGTCTAAGGTCGGATTGCGGAAACAATTCTGTCGGAGTGGGGAGTTGCGGGGTTCAACTTCGGTGATCATGGATATTTAACCCTCGTCATCAGTTCCAATGCAAATTCCTACAAAAGTCTAGCACTGGCATTCTCTGAGTGTAGGCTAGTAAAATGATTCTGGACGGGGATTTAGACTGTTTCGTTTAACCCTTAAATATATGGACTTTAAGCAACCTGTAGAGACCCTGGTCAGATATGAGTCTACACTAATTTTCAAGTCCCAGAACGCGAGCCCAGCCCAGATTTTACCGTTTACCAACCCGTTTACCAACCCATAGTGTATACGGCGGTATACACTATTTTCTTTATTTCTGCTCCAAGACATAGATTATGGGTACTCGTTAGAACCGCCTCACTGAGGCGGTTCTAACGAGCACCCACAGCCTATGTTTGGAGTAACAATAAGAAAACAATCGCAAATTTTCACCAGAGAAATGTCCGTCATTGAGATCCGAAAAACGCACTATCTCGTACGGGTGTGTTATCGTAATGCCCTTGTTATACAGCATCTGACGTCACAGAGAGAATAGCCCTGCTATAAATAACGGTTACCTGGATTTTGTACATGATCTTCCATAGTCACGTGGACAACAGAAGGCTGAAAGCTTCAGTAGTTAGTAACTTAAGCTCGATTGATAAACAGTCGGCCACATAAAAATACATCAAATCGGGTCATTCTCTACCTTCTGAGGCAGCCCCGCCCATAGGGGCTTGAAGAAATAGATTGGCTGCATGATGCTTCCACGCAGAGCTGAAACCAACCGCACACGAGTACTGGTATACCGCTTAGAGGATCTAAGCCTGCCGAGGCAAAGCGGTGCGAGTCGGACCGTCCATGCTTATCAAACCCTGGTTTCATTGGGTGACACGGCTTGACATGTCATTTCATCTTAATGTCGGATAAAAGACCCACACAACGTCTCCAAAATGACCTATACAGTGTTGACGGGGACATTAAACCTCAAACCAAACAAACAAAACCTTCTGAGGAGTCAAAAAAGGCTGTAGTCAGTAACTGGCAAATGAAAATACACTGTTCTGGTTAACTGGTTTTGTAATCTCCTGTTCAGAATGAGTGTGGTTTTGTAAATTTACCCACTCGATATGACATAAATAGTGTTGACTGGGTCGTCGAACTCCAAACAAACACTGTAAATGACTCTTTTGCATGAATTCTAGCTTAACAATGAATTGCCACGTAAACCAGGGGTGTCAGTATTTTTCTGGGCTTCTCAAGACTAAAGGATGAGTTTTTAAACCGAGTTCCCTCTCTCCGTAAGGCCTTACTTGTTGGTGGGACGTAAAACTCAAACAAACATAACCAGCAACATACGGAATAAAACAATTACATCATTACGAAATCACGCCTGTCCAAATGTATTGAAAATTTACAATAAAAAAATGAAAATTTTCAGGTAAACATAGATTGTGGGAACGCTCAAAACATAGATTGTGGGAACGCGTTAGAACCGCCTCGGCGAGGCGGTTCTAGCGGGTACCCATAATCTATGTTTTAGAGCTGGAATAAGAAAAAAAATGTATACCCATGTACACCCCAGTTTTACATTTTAAAAGTGGGTTTAAGGGGGTCATAATTATATCTAGGTGTGTTTCAAGGTTGTATGTAGGAAATAAGATGATCAAGACTTTCATTCTTCATCGACCACTCAACAACACTCTGACGGCAGACCAACCAGAAAACGAAACATCGGGCTCAAACCCTTTTTGCATCGATTGTTTTTCAATTTCTTACGGTCGTTCCTTCCTATTTCCTGATTGAAGAAGGGCATTTTTCAGTTTCTGGCGGAAGAATGTGCACTATACTGGTTGGAAGCCTATGTACAAGCCTGCCAAGTTCACCGCCTATGTATACAAAGTTGAAGTGGAGGCAATGATCAGGAATCGATACAATTAACCCATAGCTCCCATCAGAGACACAAAAGGGAAAGAAACACAAACATGAAACAACAGACCTAATGGAAACATCAACAGCGGAAAGCCAAAAGGACAGTTACTTTCCAACAAAATGGCCAAGAGGCTATCCAAAATAAAATAACATAAGTGACACAAACACCCAAAGACAAACCATAACAAAAATAAACCGCGACAGAAGAACCACATTGGAACGGTCAGCGGAAACGAATTCCACTGGGGTGTGTGTGTGTGTGTGTGTGGTGAAGGGGGGGGGGGGTTAAATCGATTTTACGTGGCCACAATCCGCGCCCTTACTTCCGTCGCGATTAAGACAAATAATTTATTCAGTCCGCATGAAGGCCTCCTAACTTATCAGTGCAATCTCCGTGAACGCAAAAATCAAACAACCACAGAGATGAAACAACGGTGAGAACTCATCGGCAAGCACTGAAATGCTGGAGCAAAATAAAACTAACAGTTAGACTCCGATGGGCCCGACCAGAGACAGAGCATCAGGTACCAACCAACATAAGCCTTTACGTTGGAACCGTCATAGAATCTGAGGCCTGACCCACCAGCGTGCAATTAAAGAGGGAAGCAAAGTTGTAAACCGTGATTAGGTTAACTACCATGCATGTAGTCTGTCGTATAACCTGCCTTCTTAGGAAGTGCGCCTAGGTAAACTGACCGGCTCTGTATGACCTAAATAGTGTTCACTTGGCCGTGAAACTCCAAACTAAACAATCAACCTAATTCTCCAATTCATATATCATAGATACCATATTTACCCTAAATATTCGAACACCTAAACTCCTTACCATACTTACATGTACTGTAAAAATTGGAACTCGTACAGTTTATTTTTTATAGAATAGTTTTGTTTGTTCGTTTGTTTGTTTGTTTTGGAGTTTAACGGCCCAGTCAACACTATTTTAAACTATTTTTGAGCCAGTCAGTTTACCTATCCACACTTTTCTCGGGCAGGCTTATACGTAAGCGGTTAACCAGTACAGTGCACATTCTTTCGTCAAAGACTGACAACCGCCCTTCTTGAATCAGCGGAAGGGAGAGAATTATAAAATAGCTGAATGAGTGGCAAACAGTGTAGACCATGATGAGACGCCGCGTTTCATCTGTCTCATCTTTCCCCAGTGGAATAGTCTTCCCTCTCCTGTGGTGAATGTTAAGACTGCAGAGGAGTTCAAAGCCCGTACAGTGTCAGATTGAGACTCAGAGGTATGCGTTTTAGTATACCTCTGTTATTCAGACTGTAACTAGTTTTAAGGACTCATCCAGTGACTTCTCTTTTTTTTTCTTTTTTTTTTAGCTAAATTCTTAATTAGCTACGCACCCAACTGAGGTAATTGCCAAATATGACCGACTCAGTATAAAAAAGATAGATAGATAGGCTGTAGTGTTTGCTCAACCCTGTCTGTCCGAATTCTTATGGTAAATGCAGTAGTAGCTGAGGCAAAGAATAAAATGCCATACCGTTTCACCCAGATGTCCTGCTAAGTATTTCTGATCAATGCAGGAAGCCCTTTTAAACCCTGATAAACTCTCTCTGATTGCCCTTGGATCCTCTTTGCCATCAAACAACCATGTTATATCGAACCCCACGTCAATTCTTGTTGCATTATAGTTGACAAGACAGCAGAACTCGAATGTATCAGGTTGTACGGTTGGATTCGAAAGAGTTGGGTTCTGATGCAACAACGGGTATAATACTGAAAAAAACAAACATATTTTTAAAAAGTTTACTTTTGGTATGATTTCACTTACTTATTTTAGTGAGTACAGTAAAATTTTGCTATAAAAACCCTTTAACATTAAGGTTTAATTAGTTTTTTTAAATGATTGATTGATTGAATTGAAGTTTAACGTTCCAGTCAACACTGTAAAGGTCATTTTGGAGACGTTGCTTCCAATTTTGTGGTACTTCTATCCGATATTGAGATGAAATGACATCTCAAGCCCTGTCGCCCAATGAAACCAATATGGTTTATAAGCTTGGACGGACCGACACACACCGCTTTGACCGGGCAGGCTTAGATCCTTTAAGCTATATACCAGTACTCGTGTGCGGGTCGGATTCAGCTCTGCGTGGAAGCATTATGCAACCCATCTATTTCTTCAAGCCCCGTTAATTTGTTTTTAAAAGCTTATTGAGAAACAATCAGTTACACTTTCTTTGTGTTGACTACACCTAGTGTCTGCTTATAAGAAACCATCTTTGAGACAGTTCAAAAGTGGTCTTACAGACCACTTTTGAACAGTTCCATAGGTGGTCTTAATATAGGAATTTTGTTGCACGTGTTCAAATTGCCTCATCGTTTTGGTATTCTAATCCAATTACGAATGTAATGGGACATCTGATTGGATAACGTCAACAGTTCGCGATGGTTTATCCTGTGAAGCTGGCGGCATCATGCTTTTCATTGGTTGGCATTCGGTTTTACGCAGCTCTCGGTACTTACCGCTTTGTGCAAATAGGACATTTTTCAACGAAACAATTGAAAAAGTGCATTAGAATAAGGCTGACGCGTCGCAGTAAAACGATTATCTGATGTTTTGGATATTAGAACACGTTGAAAGCGGATCAACCTTTTCGAGGACTGGCTAGCTTTCAGTTTAGCCAGCCAGCAGTTTTGATGTTGTTGCTTTTTTTTTGCTTTTTTTTATTATTTTATTTATTTATTTTTTTTTATTTTTTTTATTTTTTTTTCATTTTTTTCGGTTTTGGCTCTATAAAGATGATTTCACATATTTCGAGCCCATTGTTAATCAGAGGTGGGCTAAACTAAACAAAGCAGGATAACAGATGGCCGTTGGCCCCGCCCATTGGGTCTTGAAGAAATATATGGGCTGCATGATGCTTCCACGCAGAGCTGAATCCGACCCACACACGAGTACTGGTAAACCGCTAGAGGATCTAAGCCTACCCAGGCAAAGCGGTGTGAGTGCCGTACCGTCCATGCATATTAACCCTTTTGGTTTCATTGGGTGGCAGGGCTTGCGATGTCATTTCATCTCAATTTCGGGTAACAGTCCAACAAAATTGGAAGCAACGTCTCCAAAATGACCTTTACAGTGTTGACGGAGACGTTAAACGTCAAATCAAACAAAATTCTCCAGGAGCTTTCTTGTGATCGCGGCTGTTCCTGGATGTTTGTTTGTTAATTTGATTTGAGGTTTAACGTCCCCGTCAACACTGTAAAGGTCATTTTGGAGACGTAGCTTCAAATATTGTGGGACTTTTACCCGACATTGAGATGAAATGACATCTCAAGCCCTGCCGCCCAATGAAACCAATAGGGTATATGAGCATGGACGGTTCCGACTCGCACCGCTTCGCCTGGGCAGACTTAGATCCTCTAAGCGGTCTACCAGTACTCGTGTGTGGGTCGGTTTCAGCTCTGCGTGGAAGCATCATGTAGCCTATATATTTCTTCAAGCCACGATGGGCGGGGGCTAAGCTCCTGGATGAAAGAACAGTCTAAAATACCTTGCGCACAAGTTGTACCCGAGTAACCGGTCTGACAGCTGCACGTGAAGGATGAACCATATTCTGTACATGTGCCGTGTACACATGGGTTGGATAAACAGGCATTTGGAGGTACTAAACCAACATGAAACAGAACAAAATTAAGACACCTTGTACATTAAATAAACTTGAAAACAAATTTAGTAAAAATGTAGCTGACAAAGGTATGCATCATTAGGCTCAAATCGATGTATACATAAATGCTTGTAGAAAAAAATGTAGCTGACAAGAGTATGCATCTTTTGGCTCAAATCGATGTATACATAAATGTTTGTAGAAAAAATGTAGCCGAGAATTTGACACCAAACGATGTATACACAAACGTTTGTAGAGAAAATTGCAGCTGATAAAGATATGCATCATTTGGCTCAAATCGATGTATACATAAATGTTTGTAGAAAAAAGTAGGTGTGAAAGGTATACATCATTTGGCTCAAATCGATGTATACATAAATGTTTGTAGAAAAAATGTAGCTGAGGAAGGAATGCATCATTTGGCAACAAACGATGTATACACAAATGTTTGTATAGAAAAAATGTAGCGCACAAAACTGTGCATCATTTGGCTAAACTCGATGTATACATACATGTTTGTAAAAAAAGAAACGTAGCTGACAATGATATAAAACGAAGTATAGACAAATGTTTGTAGAGCAAACTATAGCTAACAATGGTGTGGCTTATACTCTCTCAAAGCCATGTGTTTACGGACTGCTATAGGCTTTCAAAACGCAGTGAGACGTGATTGCACTTTTAATTTTGGACTCGTCCGTGTTTTAGGTAAGTCGCCTGTAGTGGATATTTTTTACACTGGGCGATAGTTACCGTCATATTCTTAATCTGGGGCGTCGTGTAACCAGATTGACGAACAGTCGAGACACTTTAGTAGCACGTCTTCCATCTTGGAGATCTAGGGTTCGAATCTTCGGCAGATTTTTTTTTATTTTTTTTTATTTTTACTTTTCTTCAACATTTTTTCGAACCTATAAAATTGGAGCACATGAGATGTTTATTTGTTTGTTTGATTGATTTGAGGTTTAGTGTCCCCGTCAAGTTTGGAGAAGTTGCTTCCAGTTTTGTGGGGTTTTTACCCGACACTGAGATGAAACGACATCTCAAGCTCTGCCACCCAATAAAATTGAACGGGTTTAATAAGTATTGACGGTCCAACCCGCACCACTTTGCCTGGGCAGGTTCGGACTTACTAAGCGATTTACCATTGCTCATGTGTCGTCAGTTTCAGATCCGCTTGGAAGCATCGTGCAGCTCGATCTATTTCTCCAAGCCCCGATGGGCGGGGCCATCACATTAGATTTATATTCATTTTATTGAAAAGATGGAAAGAGCACAAGCGAATCGTTGCAGCTCGGATTCAAGAAGTATTATCAAAAATATTACTATGAATGAACGTACGTTCATAGCCGTCAGTGTAGGCAAATGCGCTGTTGAAATAAATCTGAAATTTGAATTGGGCTTTTACGGTCCAGGCAACACTATTTAGGTCAGTTTTGAGCCGGTCAGTTTACTAATCCACACATATCCTTGGAAAGCTTATACGTAAGCGGTTAACCAGTACAATGCACATTCTTTCCCCAAAAACTAACAACTGCCCTTCTAAAATCAGCAGAAAGGAGAGAATGGCCATGGAAAAGATTACATGCTCAATCTCCATGGGAAATAATGTTGCTGACCCCGGCAGGTATCGAGCCCGCGTCCTATTGACCACCAGTCAGACACGCATCCGACTGAACTACCGAGGGCTGCATCCAACATAAAAATATATTTGTTAAAAATAAAACAAAGGAAACAAAATATAAATGATGTAAATATAAAAAAATAAAGAAAATAACTTTGAACATAAAACAAGATAAAATAAAAATGAAAAATCAAATATAAAAAAATGTACCACTGGGACTCGAACCCTCATCTAAAAGATTTTTAGAGTGACTCGCAGTACATCGCATTAACCACTCGGCCATGACTTCTAGGTAGATAATATCAAAACATTGATTTATATCTTTAAAATCACGAGAAAAAAGTATCCGAAACCTGCTTCCCCTAAAAAATGGAATCGACTCGTCTCGCTTAAACTTTGAACTCTCAAAGGTCGTTGATAAACTATACTCCTATCTGTGTTTGATTATAACAAATCTCTTTGGTCGACACTTTGGCTTAGTGTTTATTGCATTAAATAGAAGTGAAGGCAATGATCAGGAATCGATATAATTAAACCACAGCTCCCATCAGAGACACCAAGGGAAAGAAATACAAACATGAAACAACAAGACCCTTATTGAAACATCACTAGCGGAAAGCCAAAAGAACAGTTACTTCCCCACAAAATGGCCAATTGGCTAGCCAAAACAAAATAATATAAGCGATATACAGACTCAAAGACAAACCATAACAAAAATAAACCATGACAGAAGAACCGCCCTGGAACGGTCAGTAAAACGTGTGCATGTAGACAAAACTTTAGCCACATGTAACAACGAATACGTCATTTGGCTTTTACTTTATCAAACCCATGTTACCCATTTTATGTATAGAAAGGTAAACACAATTTGGTTTGTATTTTATCAAACCCATGTTAAAACCATTTCGTGTAAAGAGAGGTAAACACAATTTTGCTTATACTTTATCAGACCCATGTTAAAACCCTTTTATGTAAAGAAAGGTAAACGCAGTTCGGCTTATACTATGTCAACCCCATGTTAAAACCATTTTATGCAAAGAAAAGGAAACGCAATTCGGCTTATACTTTATCAAACCAATGTTAAAACCACTTTATTGTAAAGAAAGGTAAACGCAATTCGGCTTATACTATGTCAAAACCATATTAGAACCATTTTATGCAAAGAAAAGGAACCGCAATTTGGCTTATACTTTATCAAACCTGTGTTAAAACCATTTTATGTAAAGAAAGGTAAACACGGTTTGGCTTATACTTGATTAAACCCGTATTAAAACCATTTTATGTAATACAGAAAGGTAAACACAATTTGGCTTATACTTTATCCAACCCATGTTCGAAACATTTTATGTAAAGAAAGGTAAAGACAATTTTGCTTATACTTTACCAAAACCATGTTAAAACCATTTTATATTTAGAAAGGTAAACACAATTTGGCTTATCCTTTTTCAAACACATGTTTAAACCATTTTATGTAGAGCAATTGTGTACATGCGAGCCGATACAAATTATGTCAACAGCGGCGGAAGATATGGGTGGAGGTTGTGGTCCAGTAAAACTCCATGATGGCTTTGGCTTAAAGTTATTTATTAGCTGGGCGGAGCCGGAACTTATTTACGTGGTGCTTGGTCCAGCGTGGTTCTGATTCTTTCCCTTATCATATATGCTGTTACGTTGATGATTCTGATTCTTCCCCCTTTATGGTTGTACATTTTAGTTACGTTTGTCCTTCCAGTTTAATGTTTGTCATGTTGGTGATTCTGATTCTTTTCCCCATTATGTACATTGCTCCATTTTAGTTAGGTTTAAATATTCTGAGGAACCACCAGTTTGGGAAAGAGCTGCTTACTCGGTTTACCTGTTGTCCATTTTGTTTACTGTCGCCACTCATTGCCTAGTGATATTTTGGCAAGAATGTTAGATATGATTGTCTCAGAATACAGTTTTTATTATTTCTGATACAAGACAATGGTTGTTGGTACTCGTTAGAACCGCCTATGTTTGGAGTATAAATAAGATTTTCATCAGAAACGTTAGCTTTTTGAGGTACGAGAGTGTGTTATCGTAATACCAATATGTTTGGTGACAATTGCACTAGAGTACTGGTAAACCGCTTAGAAGTTCTAAGACACTGTTTGCGAAACCAAAGTTAAAAATACTTACACATAAATTAATATAGGGAGGAGTTAAGAGGATAATTAGGAGATAAGTTTCATCATTTCTCAAAAGAAACCTAATAATGTTGTGAGTACTTGTTAGAATCGACTATAAGGAGATTTTATCATATGACGTCGCGTCTGCGAATGTAATAAGGTCATGTAATAAATTCGTTAAACCTCTAGTGGATAAAATAGAGGATCTTACACGAGTGGTCATTTCATATGAAAATTATGAAACGAGTCTTAGGCGAGTTTCATAAATTTCATATGAAATGACCACGAGTAAGATTCTATTTATCATATGACCACGTCAAATTGGATTTTATCGTCTTTAAATTTGACAATTTTTTCCACAAAAATGCATGGTTGATATGGACGTCATTTTGACGTTACCTACTCCCGCCAAAGTGTTATGACACGTGTAGTCATACGACGTTTATTACACGACGTTATCCACTGCTTTGCAACGACGTCATATGATAAATATGTAAACTAGTTAGATACGCCCCGTAACGTTGCACGTACGACGTGGTTGCACGTACGAGTACGACGTCATTAACGACGTCGTTTTAGCCTATGGTGGAATGTTGATATTTTTCTAAAACAAATCGTCAGTGAAATGTGTTCATAAATACAATAAAACATGAGCACTCCTGTAGGACATTACGAAAACACGCCTATACAAATAAATTGCAAATGTTACCAGCGAAATATGAACATTTTTAAGAGACAAATTGTGATATTTTTCTTATTTCTGGTTAAAATATAGATTTTGGGTACTCGTTAGAACCGCCTCATCGAGGCGGTTCTAACGGGTACCCACAATCTATGTTTTTGGGCAGGAATAAGGAAAATGAAGTATACCCTTGCAAACCCCAGGGGGGGGGGTCAAAATTATATAGGCGTGTTTTCGTGATGCCTCTATTTAAGAAGTACCCTTAACATAGACTTTTATAGAGAAATAAGAAGAACCAACATCCCTTAATGTACAGTGTTAGTCCTACTTATTTTTTGCTATGATAATACCAGTGGTGGTCACTCCGGGTTGGGTACCACACCCTCCGTTGCACAGATCTCCGTCACAACATCTTACTACGCAAACATTCGATGCTGAAATGAGAGCATATATAGTTATGTTATAAACAAACCCGATGGTTTGTATGCTATGAGCTGAGCCGGGGCACAGCATTTCCTACAACTTACATGTGCGCCCAGTGAAGAATCAGATCAGCCTGCGCTTCCATATATAGTCTAACCAGAGACTTCTCTTGCTGCATGAAGGAGTACTGGGCCCTTAGCTATCCTTTGGACGCACAACGAAGACTCTGACCAGACTGCGCGGAAGCGCAAGCTGATCTGAGTCTTCGTTGAGCGCATATTCCTTATTGTAGGTTTTGACGTGCGCTAGCTCAGTTTTCTTGCAGATTTGCACTAAGTAACTGTCCTTTTGGCTCTCTGCTAGTGATGTTTTCATTTAGGGTCTGTTGTTTCATGTTTGTGTTTCTTTCCCTTTTGTGTCTCTGATGGGAGCTGTGGGTTAATTGTATCGATTCCTGATCACTGACTTCACTTCTATAGTTATATGCTATAAGTTTTATGCATACATCTACATGCACCTTATCTTTGATTCGGTTGTTGTATTTTTAAAATATATGAGGGTAGCTAGTTTTGCCCAGAAATACAGGAACAGTTGTGCGGAAAATTTACTTGCTTCCAAAGGATAACATTTCTATAGAGCATAACGCCCCCGTGTAGTGGGATAGAGTGTATTCCTTCACATCCATAAAACTGACATGCTGGGCTCGGTAGCTCAGTTGGACGCGCATCTGACTGGCGATTAGCCGGTCGCGGAACCGCAACCTTCCGGGTCGGCAACATGTTTTCCTTGAGATTAATCATGAAATTTTATCAACCTTCATTATCTCCCTTCCGCTGATTCAAGAAGTGCAGTGGTCAGTTTCTGGCGAAGGAATATACAAAGTACTGGTTGACCGTATAAGCCTGCACAGAAAAAGTGTGATGATGTAAACTGACCGGCTCGAAATGAGCGAAATGCATTACATGCAGTGTTGACTGAGTCGCTTAACTCTAAATAAACAAACAAACAAACCTGACATATCAGCGTGACCGTAAAACGAAATTCCGACCGTAAAACCACCGATTTACCAGCCCAAAACAGTTATCCCCGTAAATATATGTCTTTGCGCAAGAATAAAGGAATAATGCGGTCGCTTCTAAACTCCATTTGTGTGTTATACACTCTCAGTGCATTCTGGTTCTTAATGTTCTTCATACTTTATCATATGACGTCGCGTCGGAGAATGTAATAACGCCATGTAATAAATTCGGTCATTTAATAGTTGATTAGTTATGCAAAATTGTTAGACACGCACCGTAACGTTACACGCACGACGTCCTTAATGACGTTCAATAATAGGTAAACCCCAATGTAAGATCCTCTTTTTAATAAATACATTAACTCACGCGGCGTTACGTGATCACTTAGTGACGTCAAAATCAGCCATGTTTCTCCAATATGATTGGGCGATCGTACTGTTATGCCGTCAATGACGCTATTCCATTCAAACGGAATACTGTGTGCAAGTGTGACTTGTTCGTCAAATAGTGCAAGGAAATAATGAAAAATATAAATAAAATCGGGTTACCGTTTAAAGTTTAAATGAACCACCTTCGGGACTCGCTGTGTTTGTGTGTTTGAGTTTTACGTCCCATCAACAACTAAAGCCATATGGAGACGGGACCTCGGTTTAAATACTCATCCGATAGTCTGGAGAAAATCGGAGTCGGTCCCACAACCCCTGGTTTACGTGGTATACGGAGGCTTCTAATTCAATTCAATGTTGCTCATGCTTGCTTGATCTTTAAAAATTACCATTATTTCTAAAAATACTTACAAGAAATCACTTCCTCCACAGAACGTTTTCTTCCTACAATCATTTCCTGAAATGCTACTTCTTGGTGGCAAACCTAAATAATAATAATAATAATAATAATAATAATAATAATAATAATAGTAAATATAATCGACCTTTTTTATAGAGGGTAACACATTTAGTACTAGTACTAATCTTTTCCTGGGTAGGAACCAGTACTAAGCAATGTGGATAAAGTTTCTTGCTGAAGGAAACAACAAGTGGCGCTTGCGGGGATCGAACCGGCTACCTCTTGATCTCAAATCCGATGCTTTATCACTGCACCACAGCGCTCCACGTAAACAAGTCCGTGAAATGAACACGCCCGTCCCTAAACTCCACATCATATAGAGAAAACTGGGATTTACGGGGGTATACAGTCAAACGTCGATGGCTCGAACCCCTTTGGGACCATGGAAATGTTTTCGAGACATGGAGAGTTATCCTTTGTGTTTTACCAAGAGATATTTGTGGGATATCTTTTCGGTGTTCTATATTATAATTGTATGTTGTGTGTACTCATTAGAATCGCCTCATCGATGCGATTCTAATGAGTGCACACAACATTCATTTGCAAGATAAAAGAAGACAACCCCTCTATATTATCCCTATATCGTATTTGGAGAGATCCCCTGCGGACCCAAGAAAGTGTTCGACTCATCCATGGTAAACGAGCCATTGGGGTTCGAGCCTCTGAAGTTCTACTGTATATTATTTTTCTTATCTCTGCTCCTAAGACATGGGCTCTGGGTACAAGTACTCGTAGCGAGGCGGTTCTAACGTGCACACACACAATCTATGCTTGCAGTATAAATTCGGATTTTCACCAAAAAGGAGCCATTTTGGAGATTTGTTAAAATGTAATATGTCGCACGAGTGTGTTATCGCAAATCAAAGACAAGATACAGTGAAATTTCGCTATTAAGACCACCTAAACTTGGGACTTATTGTAGTTTAAACTAATTTCTATTAGGTCGATTGCGATGAAAGCTCCAAGCTTATTGGATCGCTCTCAAACACTCATTTCGGATGTTATTACGCGCGCGCGAGAGAGCAGTGACTTTTACACTACTGCTTCCCATTTACACCAGGGTCGAGTGGGGCATTGTCATAACGCGTCTTGCCCAAGGACACACCTCGCATTCTGCATTTAAAAGCTTTCAGAAGGTTTTAGTCATCCTTTCTTTGTGTTTTCTACAGCCACTGTTCTCTAGTAAGTGACTACATTTGGGACTGTTCAAAAGTGGTCTTACAGATCACTTTGAGAGTCTCAAAGATGATCACATTTTGGACTGTTCAAAAGTGGTCTATCAGACCACTTTTAAACTGTCCCAAAGGTGGTCTTAATATAGGATTTTTACTGTATCCAGCATCACGTGAACAAGTCTGTGAAATAAAGACTCCCTAAACCCCGCTTTTTATAGAGAAAACTGTGGGTTACGGGGTTAAGTATTATTTTACCTTATTTCTGCTCCTAGACATAGGTTGTGGGTACTCGTTAGAACCGCCCAAATTAGGCGGTTCTAACGAGCACCCAAAACCTATGTTTGGAGTATAAATAAGAAAAAATGTCACAAATTTTCTTCAGAAACACTGCGTCTTTTGAGGTTAGAAAAATGTACTATATCACACGGATGTGTTATCGTAATGAGGAATTCAGGAGAAGATATGAACACAGACGACAGCCATCTCAAGCCAGTGCCAGAATAGAGAGACTTTATGTGATAACCCTCACCATGCTGAATATTTCAATTAGCTACATTCCTCCCCAATTTTAAGCCATTTGTGACCTTGACTATTACGAAAACACGCCTATATAAATACATTGTAAATTTTACCTCCAAAAAATGAAAATTTTAAGATGAAAAATATTTTTCTTATGTCTGCTCAAAATATATAGATTGTGAGTACTAGTTAGAACCGCCTCATCGAGGCAGTTCTAACGAGTACGCACAATCTATATGCTAGAGCAGAAATAAGAAAAATAAGGTTTAACCCTGTAAACACCAGTTTTACTATATAAAAGTGGGGTTCAAGGGGGTCAAAATTGTAAAGGCGTGTTTTCGTGATGCTTTCACATTTCCCATGGAATCCGAAGCTGAATGGAAAACAGTTTATCATATGAAGTCGCGTCTTAGAGTGTAATAACGCCATGTAATAAATGCGATAAATTCCACTAGTGGATTAAATATGCAAATAGTTAGATACGCCCCGTAATGTTACATGTTCGACGTCCTTAACGACATCGCGTTTACTAATGGCGGAATATTGACATTTTGTTAAAAATCGTGAATAAAGTGCGTTTTAAAAGTCATTTGATAAATAGAATCTTACATTCGTGTTCATGTATTATTGAATTTATTAAACTCGTTAAAGAAAAGGGATAAATTGCTCGGCAAAGCCTCGCAGTTTATCCCTTTTCCTCAACTCGTTTAATAAATTCAATGTTTTTTTTAAATAAAAAATAAAACGAAATAAATAAATTCAATTATACATGAGAACTCATGTAAGGGTCCTCTATACAGATCCAGATCAGCTGGCTTTGCGGAAGCCTTCTGTTCTTGACATATTGAGTATAAAAAAAGAATATATCCGCGTTCAGAATGATGAGGGATCAGGCAATATGTGGCAACAGTTAAAAGACTCCCTGTCCTTCATCATAGTGTGGGCTATATTTCCTAGTGTTAATTATCATTGATTCCACCCCGGGTGCGGCCCCCGCCCATCGGGGCTTGTAGAAATATATGGGCTGCATGATGCTTCCACGCAGAGCTGAATGCGAACCACACACGAGTACTGGTAAACCGCTTAGAGGATCTAAGCCTGCCCAGACAAAGCGGTGTGAGTGTCGGGCCGTCCATGCTTATAAACCCTATTGGTTTCATTGGGCGACAGGGCTTGAGATGTCATTTCATCTCAATGTCGGGTAAAAGTCCCACAAAAAGTCTCTACAATGACATTTACAGTGTCGACGGGGACGTTAAACCTCAACTAAAACAAACAAACAATTCCTCCCCGAAATTTGATAATACTTGAGGGTCACTGATGAGGTCTAGTTGTCTGGAATTAGGTAGTCTAGCTGAGAATAATTTTGGACACCAGAGTGTTTACAGTTTTGTGTTGAAACCCATGCTTCCAAATAATTATGTTTCAAAAAAAACATATTTTTTATATGAAAAAAGTTTGATTACATTCAATCACCTTCAAAATGCATGCCATGAACTGCTTTCAAAACGAATCCATTAAATATAGAGAAAAGTGGGTTAACAAGAGTATGCATTGAATTCTAAAGTACTTGCGTATGTAACGCAACGTCTGAATGGGTAACGTCAAAAATTTGCAACAGTATAATAATTCTGCGATATACTGTCGACAACCGAACGTCATCACGTAATGTTGCATTTCATTGGCTCGCATTTGGTTTCATTTTTGAGATTCAGTTACACCAATATATCTACACTGAGGACACTCAGTCACACTAACATGCCTTGTGGACATTCAGTCATACTAATATAACTTGTGAACACTCAGGCACACCAATATACCTTGTGGACACCCAAGCACAAGAATATACCTCGTGGACACACAGTCACTCTTAAATACCTTGTGGACACTCAGGCACACCAAAATACCTTTTGGACACTCAGTCACACTAATATACCCTGTGGACACTCAGTCACATTAAAGACACATTTTTTCTCTATCTAAAAGGGTTGGCCTGTTTAATCGTCACCGATAAACAATTCCTTCGGATCATAGTGTACATCAAAGGCTTATCTAATCTTAGTGATTAAGAGGTGATTATGAGCAGAGACGCTCTGAGAGATATATTTAAAAGGGGCTCTGAAAGGGGACATTATGTGAGGGTATATTTTTCACTGAGTTTTTTCCACCAAATGTTGTTTTAAATTACTTCTTTATTATTTTAAAAAAGTTAAGAAAAACACTGACATATCCATTGTTTCATTAACTCAAAAATGAAAAGAAGTAAACAAACACGGTGAAGGTAAATGTACTGATTAATTCAAGATTTAATCATTCAAACAACATTTATTTATTTATTTTTTTATTTATTTATTTATTTATTTATTTATTTATTTATTTTGTGAAAGAATGTGGCACAAAGCATATAATTTCTAAACGGGCCTCCGTGGCCTAGTGGATAAGAGCGCTGACTCTTAAACATTAGGCCTCTCACCGCTGTGGGTTCGAGCCTCGCTCAGGTCACATTTGAGACGCCAAGTTCTGCAATCGAAGGTCAGGTGGTTTTTCTCCGGGTACTCCGGTTTTCGCATATCTCTGATTAACGATGGGCTCGATATGGGAAAAATAATCTTGAAAGGGCCGTAAAACCAAAACAAACAAATGTATATATAATGTCTAAAACATTAGCATTTTATAGTTTCAGTCAAGAATGAACTATAAAATGTTTTTCAGAAAATAGAACCCCTTAAAACCCAAATTGTTATACAGTAAAACTGGGACATATATTGTGGGTCCTCGTTAGAACCGACTCAGCGAGGCGGTTCTAAAGAGTACTCACAATGTAAAAACATATTGTACAGTAAAATTTGGGTTTAGAGGGGTATACATTTTTTTTCTTATGTCTACTAAAAACATATATTGTGGGCCCTAGGTAATTGATTACCCTGCCTTGGTCCCCTAGCTGTATGACAGCCAGAATACCCCAAGTGTATCTTATCTGAACACTGTCTTCTTTAATAAACGGTCATTAGGGTGTTATGCAATAACAAAAAAGTGTCTTTAATATACCTTGTGGACACTCAATCACACGAACATTCCTTTTGGACACACAGGCTTACTAATATACCTTGTGGACACACAGGCTTACTAATATACCTTGTGGACACTCAGGCACACCAATTTACCTTGTGGACACTCAGTCAGACCAATACATATTGTGGACACTCAGTCACACTTAGGTATTTTGTGGCCACTCAGGCACACCAATATAACATATGGACCATCAGGTAAATCAATATACCTTGTGAACACTCAGTCACACCAATATACCTTCTGGACGCTCATTCACACCAAAATACCTTGTGGACACTCAGCCATACCAATATACCTAGGACACTCAACTCAGTCACATTTATGTACCTTTCGGACACTCAGGCACACCAATATACCTTGTGGACTCTCAGCCACACCAATTTACCTCGTGGACACCCAATCACACCAATATACTCTGTAGACACACAGTTTCACTAATTTGACATTGTCGACACTCAGACATACTAAATTATACCTTGTCGACACACAGTCACACTAAAGTACATTGCGGACCCTCCGTCACACCAATATACCTGGCCATTCAGCACACCTATATACCTTTTGGACACTCAGTCAGACAAATATACCTTGTGGACACACAGGCACACCAACATACCTTGTGGACACACAGGCACACCGACATACCTTGTGGACACACAGGCACACCAACATACCTTGTGGACACACAGGCACACCGACATACCTTGTGGCCACTCAACCACATCAATATACCTTGTGGACACTCAGTCACAACAATTTACCTTGTGGACACACAATCACACCGATATATCTACACCGTGGACACCAAATCACACTAATATACCATGTGGGCACTCAGTCACACCAATATTCCTAGTCGACGAGTCATACTTATATACCTTGTGGACCATCAGTCACAGAAATATACGTTGTGGACACTCATTCACACTTATATACCTTTTGGACGCTCAGGCACACCGATATACCTTGTGAACACTCAGTCACGCAAATACACATTGTGGACACTCAGTCACACGGATTACCTTGTGAACCTTTAGTCATACCAATATACTTTGTGGACACTCAGGCACACCAATATAACTTGGGACAATCAGGCACATAAATATACCTTGTGCACAATCATTCATCCCAATATACCTTGTGGCTGCTCAGACATACTAATATATTTTGTGGACAGTCAGGATCAACAATATATCTTGTGAAAACTCAATCACATTAATATACCTTGTGGAAACTCAGGCACACCAGTATATACCCTGTGGACACTCAGGCACACTAATATACCTTGTGGACACTCAGTCACTCTAATATACCGTATGGTCACTCAGTTACACTCATATATTTTGTGGACACTCCAGCACACCGATATGCATTGTAGACACTCACGCACACCAATATAACTTATAGGCACTCAGTCGCACTAATATACATTTTGGACACTCAGTCACACTAATAAACATTCTGGATCCTCAGTCATACTAATCTACCTTGTGGACACCCAGGCACACCAATTTATCGTGTGGACACAAACTCACACCATTACACATGGTGGACACTCGGTAACACCGATGTACCTTGTGAAACCTCAGTCGTATCAATATACCTTGTTGACTCTCAATCATATCAAAATACCTTGTGGGCACACAGGCAAACAAATATATCTTGGAACAATCAGGCACATCAGTATACCTTGATTACACCACACCAATATACATTATGGATACTCAGTCACACTGATATACCTTGTAGAACCTCCGGTACATCAATAAACCTTGTGGACACTCAGTCACACTATTATACCTTAGTATCCTAAAGGTATATAAGTGTGACTGAGTGTCCACAAGGTTAGAGTGACTGAGTGTCCACATGGTGTATTATTGTGATTGAGTGTCCACAATGTAATTTGGTGTGACAGAGTGTCCTCAAGGTATATTGGTGTGCTGGAGTGTCCATAAGGTATATAAGTGTTACTGAGTGACCACACGTTATATTAGTGTACCTGAGCGTCCACAAGGTATATCGGTGTGTCTGAGTGTCTACAAGGTATATTAGTGTGACTGAGTGTCCAGAAGGTATATAGATGTGCCGGAGTGTCCACAATGTATATAAGTGTGTCTGATTGTCCACAACGTAAATTGGTGTGACTGAGTGTAATCAAGGTATATTACAGTGATTCTTAAAAAAATGACACAGTTTCGAAAATACCCTGTAGCTAATGTTTGTCCCGTCATGGTGGCTAAACAACGCAGTCTATGGGTGTAAATAAGCCATATGAGCCAAGAGGCATATTCAGGAATTTACTTCCAATTCTAAAACCAATGCCTTCTAGTACGATTACTGAGTTAGCACCATTAGTATACCAGTATGGTATGCGTTTTTGCCATGTCACAAGGCATGGTTACATACTGAAATGCAAATATCTAACCTTTTATTGTTTAGATGGAATGGGATTGCAATTGCGGTTCAACGATACGATGCTTAGGAAACAATAAGCAGAATTTAAAGACTTATTGCATTCGGTGTCTGGACACAATGCCGTAAAAATAGGGTGTCGCTAAAACAGCACTCACCTACCGTAACGGATCTAAATCTGGCCACAGTGTGCAGACAGGAATTATTCTCTGCTTATAACCATGTCATATATTCCACTAAAGGCATGTTCTGATAAATAAACCATTAAGTGTTTGATCATTCTTCGAAATAAACATAATATGAAATCTGAGAGTGGATAATTAATTTGTCATTTTTCATAGCCTCGCCTCCGTAACGGTGCTTTCAAAAGGTCAATGGATGGAAAGGAACACTTTAAGCTAATTGCCATATATTTTGCATAAGATTGTACTGATATGAAACATAATATTGACCATTGGTCCAACAACAACGGTTTGGTTGATAAAAAACAAACTGTCCTCAACCTCTGTAACTTCTCTCCTCCGTAACGTAAAAACCTAAGCCGAGGTATTGGAACATCTTTGTGTGCATTGAGTGCTGTTTGTGCTAGTAATATCAAATCACTAAAGCTAAACATTGGATTTTGGTCCAGCTACAGACTGAGGGGAGAAATGTTACGTAGGTGAGTTAAAATGTTACGGGGGCGAGCAATTTTAGAAGTGAGCGTCACTTATTCAGACAATCAGTAGCCCAACGAAGTGGTGTTTGTTGGAAAAAGCTAAGACTTTAACTTCATAAATATACTCATTGGGTTAGCATAGACCGTTGGATGAAACAGACACATGGGCTTACAAATATAAACTCTCCTCCGTAACGAGCAGATTTTACTGTCAAAAACTCAAAAACTATTGAAATGGTATGGGTAAAAATTTGGGTCAACTGTTAAAATGCGGAAATAACCAAAAGAAAACATATCAGTCGAAATTCCATAAGGTTCATTTTTCTAACTTTTTGGTTTCATAATTGGGTCATTTTTTCAGGAATCACTGACTAATGTGTTTGATTGTTCCAAGATATATTTGTGTGCCTGAGTTCCACAAGATAGTATTGTACGATTGAGGGTCCACAAGGTACATCAGTATGACCGAGTGTCGACAATGTTTATTGTTGTGACTAAGTGTCCACAAGGCATATTGGTGTGCCTGAGTGTACACAAGGTATATTAGTACGACTGAGAGTCCTCAATGTATATTATTGTGATTGAGTCTCCACAAGGTATTTTCGTGTGACTGAGTGTCTTCAAGGTATATTAGTATGAGTAAGTATCCCCAAGTTATTTAAGTGTGACTGAATGCCCACAAGGTATCTTGGTGAACCTGAGTGTCCAAAGCGTTTGTAAGTTTGACTGATTGTCAACAATGTTTATTGGTGTGCCTGCGTGTCCACAAGGTATATTGGTGTGCCTGAGTGTCCACATGGTATATTAGTGTGACGTAGGGTCCACAATGTATATATGTGTGACTGAGGATCCACAAGGTATATTAGTATGATTGAGTGTCCACAAGGTATATTGTGTGACTGAGTGTCCACAAGGTATATTAGTATGTGTCATTGTCCACAAGTTATTTTCGTGTGACTGAGTGTGAACAAGGTAAATTGGTTAGAGTGCCCACAGGGTATATTGGTATGCCTGAGTGTTCACAAGGTATATTAGTGTCACTGAGTGTCCACAATGTATATCTGTGGGCCCGAGTGTCTACAAGGTATATTGGTGAACCTGAGTGCCCATAAGGTATATTAGTGTGACTGAGTGTCCACAAGGTATATAAGAGTGAAAGAGTGTCCACATGGTACATTATTGTGATTGAGTGTCCACTATGTTATTTGGTGTGACTGAGTGTCCACAAGGTATATTAGTGTGCTGGAGTGTCCACAAGGTAAATTAGTGTTAGTGTGCCTGAGTGTGCCTGAGTGTCCACAAGGTATATCGGTGTGTCTGCGTGTCCACAAGGTATATTATTGTGACTGAGTGTCCACAAGGTATATCGGTGTGCCGGAGTGTCTACAATGTATATTTGTGTGCCTGAGTGTCCACAAGATATTATGGTATGATTGAGAGTCCACAAGGTACATCGGTATGTCCGAGTGTCCACAATGTTTATTGTTGGGACTGAGTGTCTACAAGGCATATTGGTGTGCCTGATTGTCCACAAGGACTGATGGTCCTCAATGTATATAAGGGTGACTGAGGGTTCACAAGGTATCGTTTTGTGATTGAGTGTCCACAAGGTATATTAGTATGAGTGAGTATCCACAATTTATTTAAGTGTGACTGAGTGTCAACAAGGTAAATTCAGGCACTCCAATATAACTTATGGGTACAGAGTCTCACCAATTTAACTTGTTGACACTCAGTCACACTTAAATAACTTGTAGATACTCACTCATACTAATATACATTGAAGACACTCAGTCACACCAATATACCTTGTGGGCGCTCAATCACAATAATATACCTTGCCCGACACTGAGTCATACTAATATACCTAGTGGACCCTCAGTCACCCTTATATACATTGAGGACCATCTGTCCTAATAATATACCTTGTGGGCATTCAGGCACACCAATATACCTTGTGGATACTCAGTCACAACAATAAACATGGTGGACACCCGGTCACACCGATGTACCTTGTGGACCCTAAAAATACCATAATATCTTGTGGACACTCAGGCACACAAATATATCTTGGAACAATTAGGCACACCAATATACCTTGATTACACTCAGTCACACCAATATACCTTGTGGACATTCAGTCATACTAATATACATTGTGGACATTCCGCCGTCATAAGTAGAGTAATCTTGACAGGGCCGTAAATCCCCCCACCCCCACCAAAAAAAACGTATTAGAAATTACCCCGGATCAATGTCGTGTGTCTCGAGATCCAGCGAATGTTAATTACATAACATACGCGTTTTATCATAATGAATTGTCCGCCGCCCATGGGCCTCCCACGCAGAGCTGAAACCACACACTGATAAACCGCTTAGACGGGCTAAACCTGCCCAAGCGTAGTGATGTATAAACCTTATTGGTTGCATTTGGCAGCAGGGTTTGAGATGTTATTTCATCTCAATTTCGGGTGAAAGTCTCACAAAATTGAAAGCAACGTCTCAAGAATGACCTACATAGTGTTGACGGAGACGTTAAACCTCGAATCAAACAAAACATTAAATAGAAAAAGAAACATTTTAGAAATTACCGCGGATCAATGGCACATGTTTTCGCGATCCAACGAATGTTTGATTACATAACATACATATTTTATCGTGATTAAATTCCCTTACCTGCCCGTTTTCACACGATGTTGTATAGAATAAATCCCCAATGGTCAAGTGAGTGTCCACTTTTAGCTTACACACCTTAGAAGAAATACAAATAATGAGTCAGAAGTGTGTTCAAACCATGCGGGCGCCCGCAACGCACTCACTAGGTGCGTTCAACAACGCTGGCGCCCTCCGAGCGCTCAATAGGTGCGTTCAACAACGCGGGCGCCGGCCGAGCGCTCACCAAGTGCGTTCAACAACGCGGGTGCCAACCGAGCGCTCACTATGTGCATGCAACAATGCGGGCGCCCGCCGAGCGCTCGCTTTGTTGCAAACAGAACGTAAACAACAAAGTGAGCGCTAAGCGGGCCCCCGCGTTGTTGAACGCACCTCAGCGCACACCAAAAACTTCCATAAAACATAGGCGACAATGCAGACAAAGAAAAGCATGCACATTCACTGATTATGGAACAGTTTTCGCTTATATCTCTTTGGATAGCCATCACAAAAACATACCGTCCATGCTTGTAAACGCGATTTGTTACATTGGGCTTCAGGCTTGAAATGTCATTTCATCTCATTGCCGGGTAAAAGTCCCCCAAAATTGGAAGCAACGTCTCCAAAATGACGTTTACAGTGTTGACGCGGACGTTAAACCTAAAATCAAACAAAACAAACAAACAGATGTAATTTGACCCCCTTAAACCCTATTCAGTAAAACTAGGGTTTAAAGGGGTGTACATTATTTTTCTTATTTCAGCTCAAAAATATACATTGTTGGAATTCGTTAGAACCGCCTCGCAAAAGCTGCCCTAACGAGGTCCAACAATCTATGTTTTAAACAGGAATATGAAAAATACCAGTGCCCTACGGCTCGGGCTATCAGGCCTAATATGATTTTTGAAATGACATGTCTCCGAAATCATTATATAAGAATCTTACATGGGGTTTTGTTGTAGATAGGCGTTTCCAACCCGACGGATGACTGTGCAAAGCGAACCCGAGGCTACGCATAGGTTCCGCTCAGCACACTCAGCCTGGTGGTTTGAAACGGCCATCTACAACAGAACCTTGTATTTTCTTTTTCTTGCCTAAACACCACCGAAAATTTTCATTTTACTTTATTTAATTAACGTTTTATTTTTCGCGCACTATACTTACTACAAAGTTTGTTTTAGCTGCAACACTGCTGTCAAATGTTTCTTTTGATGTAAAGAGCAAAAACCTGAACTGAAATATTTTTCACCATCACAAGGTCCACCCAACTTGATCAAGAGCCCACCCCCCTTGTCGGTAATGACCATTGATTGGACAATGTATTGCGTTATAATGCTACATGTTCAAATTTACATCATGTGTCGTACCTTTTTGAGGTCAAAGAAGCAAAGTTGTTATATTTGACTATAAAACATTTTTGACTTGTCTCCAAAATGCTTTGCGGCATCCTTGAAAATTCTTGCCATCATAGACATAGAGGTAAATTGAAATCTTTTGATCGGACAATAAGGAAATCTGTGCATGCAACAATGCGGGCGCCCGCCGAGCGCTCGCTTTGTCGCAAACAGAACGTAAACAACAAAGTGAGCGCTAAGCGGGCCCCCGCGTTGTTGAACGCACCTCAGCGCACACCAAAAACTTCCATAAAACATAGGCGACAATGCAGACAAAGAAAAGCATGCACATTCACTGATTATGGAACAGTTTTCGCTTATATCTCTTTGGATAGCCATCACAAAAACATACCGTCCATGCTTGTAAACGCGATTTGTTACATTGGGCTTCAGGCTTGAAATGTCATTTCATCTCATTGCCGGGTAAAAGTCCCCCAAAATTGGAAGCAACGTCTCCAAAATGACGTTTACAGTGTTGACGCGGACGTTAAACCTAAAATCAAACAAAACAAACAAACGGATGTAATTTGACCCCCTTAAACCCTATTCAGTAAAACTAGGGTTTAAAGGGGTGTACATTATTTTTCTTATTTCAGCTCAAAAATATACATTGTTGGAATTCGTTAGAACCGCCTCGCAAAAGCTGCCCTAACGAGGTCCAACAATCTATGTTTTAAACAGGAATATGAAAAATACCAGTGCCCTACGGCTCGGGCTATCAGGCCTAATATGATTTTTGAAATGACATGTCTCCGAAATCATTATATAAGAATCTTACATGGGGTTTTGTTGTAGATAGGCGTTTCCAACCCGACGGATGACTGTGCAAAGCGAACCCGAGGCTACGCATAGGTTCCGCTCAGCACACTCAGCCTGGTGGTTTGAAACGGCCATCTACAACAGAACCTTGTATTTTCTTTTTCTTGCCTAAACACCACCGAAAATTTTCATTTTACTTTATTTAATTAACGTTTTATTTTTCGCGCACTATACTTACTACAAAGTTTGTTTTAGCTGCAACACTGCTGTCAAATGTTTCTTTTGATGTAAAGAGCAAAAACCTGAACTGAAATATTTTTCACCATCACAAGGTCCACCCAACTTGATCAAGAGCCCACCCCCCTTGTCGGTAATGACCATTGATTGGACAATGTATTGCGTTATAATGCTACATGTTCAAATTTACATCATGTGTCGTACCTTTTTGAGGTCAAAGAAGCAAAGTTGTTATATTTGACTATAAAACATTTTTGACTTGTCTCCAAAATGCTTTGCGGCATCCTTGAAAATTCTTGCCATCAAAGACATAGAGGTAAATTGAAATCTTTTGATCGGACAATAAGGAAATCTGTTTTTTTTTGTTTTTTTTTGCTTGAATGAAGAGCATGTTGCAGCTAAATCAAAATGGGTAGTATGTAGTTTGCCTTGGTAAGAACAGAATTTCCTTATATGGGGTACTCCTTTAATGCCCTTTGTTTATATGTTTGTTCGTTTGTTTGTTTGTTTGAATTGATGTTTAACGTCCCGGTAACACTATTTAGGTCATTTTGGAGACGTTGCTTCCAATTTTTTCGAACTTTTTCCGACATTATCTCAAGCCCTGCCGCCGAATGAAAACAATATGGTTTATGTTCATGGACGGTCCGACTCGCACTACTTTGTCTGGGCAGGCATAGACCTTCTAAGCGGTTTACCAGTGCTCGCGTGCGGTTGGTTTCAGCTCTGCGTGGAAGAAGCTTGCAGCCTAATCTATTTCGCCAAGCCCCGATGGGCGGGGGCCACCCATGCCCTTTAAATCAGTCATTTCGGTGATTTGGAATTAGCGCTTAAAGATATTTATTCAATTAACATTAGGCTTGAAGTTTCATGTAAACAGTCTGTCAAAAGAGGGGTAAATACTTTGCAAATGTTGTCTGGTAGTCGTGATTGGCGCCTTAACCCTTTTTGTACCAAGTGGAATCTTCCTCCTTATATATAGAGTGAGTGAGTTTTAGTTTTACGTCCCACCAACAGCTAAGGTCATACGGAGACGGGACCTCGGTTTAAAGACTCATCCGAAAGTCTGGAGAAGCCCGGGATCGATCCTGCGATCCCTGGTTTACAAGGCAAGTAGCTCCTTATATATAGAAGGAGCTTATTTCAAAATTTGTGGGTGTCAGGTTGTGTTTTCATCAAAATTTATTCGGAAAATTACTGAACGTTTAGCAAACAGTGGAGGCCCTGATCAGACGCCGCGTTCTGCGGCGTCTGATCTGGGCCTACACTGTTTGCCAGGGTACCCGTTTAGGGGTTTCTGGTACTAAATGGGTTAAAGGTGAACTATTGTCCTGCTGAATAAATTAGTTTTGCCATAACCGTTTTCATAAGATTAACATGTCTGAGTAATAAACAACCTCTAAACCCCACTTTATGTAGAAAAGGTGGGATTTACAGGGGTTTTCATTATTTTCCTATTTCTTTGCTCCAGGACAAAGGTTGTTGATACTCGTTAGAACCGCCTCCATGGAGGCGGTTCTAACGAGCACCCATAACCTATGTTTCGAGTATAAATATGTAAAATATCACAGATTTTCAGAAAAGTAACCATTATAAAAGAATGCACTGTGCCGCACGGGTGAAAATTACCTTAATGCTGACTATCAACCAATCAGATTAATGTATTTTATGTTTTCATTCAAATTCGCAGACTGAATGACCGGCCCCGCCCATCGGGGCTTGAAGAACTAGATGGACTGCATGATGCTTCCACGCAGAGTTGAAACCAACGACACACGAGCACTGGTAAACCCCTTTGAGGATCTAACCTGCCCAGGCAAAGCGGTGTGAGTCGGACAGGTATCATTGGGTGACAGGGCTTGAGATGTCATTTCATCTCAATGTCGGGTAAAAGTCCAACAAAATTGGAAGCAGCGTCTCCAAAATGACCTATACAGTGTTGACGGGGACGTTAAACCTCATCAAACAAACAAACAGACTGAATGACAAATAGTGTATATCCTGATCAGATGGCTTCTTTAAAAACCATATGATCTGGATCTACATTGTTTGTGAAGGTAGGGATATCGTGGTTCAACATGAAAAGCGTTAACGCTTTAAGATACTTACAGAGCCAAGCCCACAAAGAGATATTGTATCACATGACCCTGGAGTAAGCTGTTGTGCGCATGTGTAGCAGACTGGTCCCCGGTCTGGTCTTGGCTGAAAACCTAAATACAACGGAATGAAACGTTGAAACAAATGCCACTCATGTCACTGGCACGGACTTTACTGATTTGTCAGAATGTCATAATTGAAATGCTCACGGGATGGGGTTCTATGGTTATATTTCCACGTTTCCAGGGTGTAATTTTTGGGTCAATTGTTTACGATCGACCCAAATTTACGAAATGGCAAAACTGAATTCATGCTGTTGTCCACGTGACCATCACTGATTTGGTCAAACCAATAATATGGTTAATAATATAACTTGAAACGTTGCGCTATTTTTATCGATGCAACATACAGGTCAGAGCTATCTATAGAGTCTTAACAGAAATCGTGTGCTGGCTTTGTCAAATACCGAATACCCAGTACAGACGCCGCGGAATGTGGCGTCTGCTCAGCAGGTTACACAGGGACTACACTGTTTGCCTAAATAGTGGCATTTGAAGGTTAAACGAAATGGTATAAGACTGACAGGTTGCTCACGTAATGAAAGAAAAACAATATCTTAATCTAGGCCACGTTGTCACGTGACGTCTTTAGGAACAGTCCATTCATAAAACTGTTAGAAATGGACGTTTGCACAAATGTATGCCAAGTCGAGTAAAAAAACACTTTTCGCACTTCTGCTAATAACTTAATTTTAGAACCCTGAAATGTTTAAGAGCAAAAATGAGTATGTCCACAGACTTTATAGGTGGTACCGTTATTAGACAAACAGCGTAGACCCAGATCGGATAGACAGTATATTGCTTCTGATCAGGGTCGGCACTGTTCGCCATATGTATGTAGCAACAGTTTTGAACATGATTCAGGTCCGTACGCAGACTCTGAAAAAGAGGGGAGGGGAGGGTACGAATTTCAGGTATTTTGCAGAGGGTGAAAAACTGCATGAATCTGAGATAATTTTCAAAAGGGGAAGGGGGTTGCGTTTGCACCCTCCCTACTCTGTGTGCGGGCCTGCATCAACAGGTAAAATGAACTTTTTGTTTAAACATGTCGCTGAAGGGCCTCTGTTACAGATCAGTTATTCGGGAGCTGGGATGCAGTGGTGGGACTGAGCGAGGAGAAAAGAGAGAGGAGAAACTATGACAGACATTGTAGATGCTGATCAGAAGCCATCAATGGATCTACACTGTTTGCAGCTGGAGAAAATGTTAGGCATGTGATATTTTTCCAGCACAGATTGTGTTGTATATGAGGTTAAGCATTTTAAATGAAATAGTCTAAATTCAGAAAGATGAATCAATATATAGGGAAATAATTAAACACATTAACAAATGACAAGTACATGTAAACAATTTGACAGAAAATGCTACCATATTTTTTTTTTCAGACAAAAATTTGACTGAATACTTTTCTTATAATGAAGCTTTTTAATGGTACCCACAGTCTACGTTATGAAGCAGAGAACATGTTGCTTGCTATGGTCCGCGTGACTATCACTGGCCATCTGACTGCCCCTGACCCTGAACAAAATCAAACTACTGGTTGTTTATTGCACCCCTAAGACGTCTAAGCGCAGCGTAAAAAGAAAATTCTGGACTGTGCTCGTTTGTTTGTTTGATTTTGGGTTTAACGTCCCCGCTTACACTGTATAGGTCATTTGGAGGCGTTGCTTCCAATTTTATGGGACTTTTATCCGACACCGAGATGAAATGACATCTCAAGTCCTGTCGAGCAATTAAACCAATAGCGTTAATGAGCATGGACGGTCCGACTCGCATCGCTTTGCCTGGGCAGGCTTATAGCCTCTAAGTGGTTTACCAGTACCCGTGTGCGGTCGGTTTCAGGTCTGCGTGGAAGCATCATGCAGCCATCTATTTCTTCAAGCCCCGATGGGCGGGGGCGGGTGGAATGTGCTCGTTCACTTGGGCATTGGTAAACAGAATCTATATAATCAGACGCCACATAACACGATGTCTAATCAGATCTACTGTGCTTTCTTAAAGTTAAACGAACAGTTCGATTCTCAGTCCAGGACTATTTTCACAACCTACACTCAGAGACAATCGACCCACCAGTACTCTCAGTGCTTTGATTTATTTGGCGTTTCCAAATGCATAGAGGGTGTGTGAATTCGGGTTTAACGTCGCTTTCAACAATTTTTCAGTCATATCACGACGGTGTCTGGTTGCGACAGGGAGCTCAATGTTCACTTTTATAGTGCTGCCTCACTGAAGTATCGTGTCCCAGACACATTACATGATACCACATCCAGTCACATTATCCTGACACTGGGTCGACCAGTCCTAGCTCTACCCCGTAAATCTGAGTGCCAAGCGAGGAGCAGCTAATACCATTTTTAACGACTTTGGTATGTCGCGGCCCGGGATCGAACCCGTGACCTCCCGTTCCCCGGAGCGGACACTCTACCAACTGAGCTATCGGGGCCGGTCCCAAATGCATAGAATGTTGCTAATTCTAACACAGCACGCCTATAAAGGCAATGGAAATGAATTATGATTTATTCTGCAATAAATCACAGGGAAAAAGAGCGTGACGCGAATAAAAGTCAATGGCGTCAATATGACGTCACTCCTGGATTCTTTGACGGCATTATTGCCGATAATCGAAATAGACCAGCTCTAGAATGCGATTTAAATTGTTGAGTAATTAATCACAGTTTGTCGGTCAGTTGTAAAGTAGATAAAATCTCTCGTGAAGCGCACTCGTGATTTTATCAACTCCAAACTGTGATTTATTTCCCAACAATTCACAGCTAGAGCTGATCTGTTTTTCAATCAAAGATCTCATGCAGCCTTCAAAAGGCATATATCTCTTGAATATTTATTGAAGATTTATCTCCTTGAAGTTGTTTGAGGTCTGAATATTGCATGAGAATGTCCTTCGCTTTTCAACGCCGCTGCCCAGGTTCGATTCCTGGCGTCGACATGTGCCATGGAAGGGGTCGCTTGTCTAAGGTCAATCGTTTTCCTTTTGTCCCCTTGTTTCCACCACCACTAATGATCACATTACACCAACATCCAGGCTTTCTTTAAAAATCCCATGCGCTACCTGTGTAGTCTAAAGGAAATAAATAGATCTGTGTTATATAATTGTCTAGTGTTCTAGTGTTGTAAGACATGTATGATGCAAAATCACGTCATAAGGCCATAACTTACCGATAGCCCCACACCCACCACTGTTGCATAGATCTGTATCGCAGCAACTGTCGCACGTCCTTATCACCCCAGATGACCTCATCATGGCGTCGCTGGTTGAGTTTCCAGTCAACGTCGTTCCGTTTTGGGGATTCTTGTCTGATTTACAGAACTGTTGATGGTAAATATAGCATATGCTTTATTCTTTCAGTAAGGAAATGGAAAAGCATAGAACACATAGCCCTAGCGCTATGGCTCATCTTGGCTGGCTCGAACTACCTTTGTCTGGAATAAATTTTAATGGTCCAAAACGTGTTCGAGTCATTGAATATATATATAGCGCACAAAAATCGGTCGCACCGCAACCGGGACTCGAACCACGGATCTCCTGCATTCCGGGCAGACGTGCTAACCATTACACCAACGCGGCCTTCCGACATTGTACGCCAATTTTAACATTTATAAACCTAATTGTGCGCTAATTCATTTATCCATTTAATTGCCTGTATCGTGCTTTACTTTGATTTTCATATACTTACTCCGATACAGTAGAACATTTGTAAATCTAATGTAACCAAATTCGGTACACAGCTTCCTTACATGATGAGGGCGTGCAACGTTACATTTATTTTTGGCACCGCCCCCAGGGGCCTTGGGGAGGGGTCAAAAGGTCAAATATCAATTAAATTCAATTTCAAAGTCAATTTTATAGATTTTGAAACCAAACTTTGCATAAGTAATTATTAATGATATATGTAACACATATTGAACGGGATTTTGGCTTCGACCCCGAGGTCATGTCCAAGGGGTCGGACTTCGTGTGTGTGGGGGGGGGGGGGGGGGTCAGGGTGTCAAAATTCAAATTTTACCGAGTATGGTCATATGGAATATCAAATTGAAGGGGGTGATTAATAGAATACAATACAAGTAACATTTTGACCCTGGGATCAGATTGGGGCCCTGGGGGAGCGGTCAAAGGGTCAAAATTTAAGTTTTTTGGAACATAGTCATGTGGCATATCAAATTGAAGGACATGATTAGTAGAATATAATACAGGTAATATTTTGACCCTGGGGTCAAATTAGGGCCCAGGGTGAGGGGTTTTCGGTACTAGGCCCCTCTGTAAAAAGCGTGGGGATTTGCGATGGCGCGCAATCGACATTATTCTAGTTTATAAATGTTTTCACAGGAATAATTTTTGGGTACCATCTGTCAAATTTGCTCAAATTGCTCCACTCTGCTGAACAAGATGGTCGCAAGAACTTAAAATTGATAAACTCATATAAGATTTGTTCTCAAAAATGAAAAGGGAAAAAAAATCATAGGAATATTCGATGGGTTTGAAAAAATTTCACAGAAATGTTCCTTGGGTCACTGTCAACCAAAATTGCTCAAACCTTCCACTCCAACTTAACATATTACTTAAAATTTCATTTCTTCAATATGGATCAGGTGAGCGAACCAGGGCCATCATGGCCCTCTTGTTTGTTGTTAAAATCATAAATTGTGGGAACATGTACTCGTTAGACCGCCCCAGCTTTTCTTGACAGGGTTAGACCGTCTGAGCGGTTTACATGTACCAGTACTCAAGTGCGTTCCGTTTCAACTCTGCGTGGAAGCATCATTACGATAACTCGCCCGTATGGCATAGTGCATTTTTTCACATCTCCAAAATGGCTACTTTTCTGATGAAAATCTGTGATATTTTTCTTATAAATACTACAAACATAGGTTGTGGGTACTCGTTAGAACCGCCTCAATGAGGCGGTTCTAACGAGTACCCACAACCTATGTCTTGGAGTAAAAATAAGAAAAATAATGTTTACCCCCTTAAACCCAAGTTTTCTCTATATAAAGTGGGATTAAGGGGGGTCTTGTTCATGTGATGTCATGCATTCCAAACTATTTCTCCAAGCCCTGATGGGTGGGGGGGCGCAAATCAAACCTTCATGTTAACAAGTCCTGTATTGAACACTCCTTGAAACCCAACTGAATATAGAGTAGACTATGGTTAAAAGGGGTATACACCATTTCCTTATTTCTGCTCCAAGACATAGGTTGTGGGTAATCGTTAGAAGCACCCCATTTAGCACCCACAACCTATGTTTGATGTATTGGACTATTGATAAAAGTAAATCATAAATTCCTTATTTTTGCTCCAAGACAAAAGTTGTGTGTACCCGTCAGAACCGCCTAACTGAGCACCCACAATCTATGTTTATAAGTTGTATTTACCCGTTAGAACCGCGCCATTGGACACCCACAATCTACGTTTGGAGTATTAATAAGAAATATATCATAAATGTTTATCAAAAAATGTCCGTTTTTGAGATATAAAAAAGATGCACTATGCCCCACGCATGTGCTTTCGTAATGAGGTAAATGTGTGAAAGATGCCATTGAGACAAACATCACCTGAACAAGTCCGTGAAATGAACACTCCCTATAAACCCCACTTTATATAGACAAAACTGGAGTTTACGGGGTATATTTTTTCTGCTCCGAGACATAGGATGTGGGTACTCGTTAGAACCGCCTCGATGAGGCGGTTCTAACGAGCACCCACAGCCTTTGTTTGCAGTATATATAAAAACGATATCACTGATTTTCATCAGAAAAGTAGCCATTTTGGAAATGTGAAAACACGCGCTATGTCGAAAGTGTGTGTTATGATGATGCATATTGGTCTGTGTGGCGACAGTTCAAGGACAACTTCTATTTGTTCCCTGTAAACTGCAGCTTTGATAGCATGTTTTTTGGTGGATATACCATCTTGGTCAAGTTATACTATCCAAATATTTTGTGTGTGTTTTTATGCTCCCTGAAGGGAGAGCATATAGTCGCCACTTTGTCCGTCCGTCTGACTGTTCATCCGTCTATCCGTCCATCCATCACACTTTCTCTAAAAGGATTAAAGGTAATTAAGTGAAACTTGAAATACTGATAGAGGGCAATGAGGGGAATCGCAGACTGCAAGAACCATAACCATGTCACCAGTATCCTCGGCTAATTACCCACCTAATTGGACTCAAAATCTTTAAATATTTATATCAAGATTTAGAAATACGGTACTTAAAACTATCATCTAAAAACAAAATGTACAGTTCACCGCCAACGCTTAATATATTAGGGGAATCGATCGGGAAGGGTGTTTTTTTTTTTAAATCATCCAACCTAAATAGTCTAGATAAGTAGTCTCCCTTGCATTCCGGAAGTATCAGGGAGCGATCCTTATTTCAAATATTTATTTTCCATACAACTTCGACAAAGACCGACAGTTTCCGGAGGCAACACCATATATGGGCATTGCAAAATTCGATAAAGATGTACATGTCAAACCATAACTTTACAAGTATATACTTTCGCCTTGTTCATTGAGCGATGGAACCTATTTAACCGTACGTTTTGCATCTGGATGTATAGCACACGCAACACAGTAGATCTTACAGAATACAAGGCTTTGAATTACACGAGTCCTCTGAATCGTTGCATCGGTTAACGTGACGTAAGATGACGTTGTTGGTTTAGAAAGTCTTCAAAAGGTAGAAAGTCAATGATACAAACTTGTACTTGCAGTAATGCACAGATAGAAGTATAAGAAGATGTTAAAACAACATGTTACTAGTATAACTACTCTCCAGTACTACTACAAACTACATAGTACGACGTTCAGCATTGACAATTGTAAAGTTTACAAGTCATAACTATACCCCATTCCACGTTTCAAACTACACATTACGATGTTTAGCGTTGACAAATGTAATATTTACATGTCTGTATTTTGACAAATGTAATGTTTACAATTCATAACTATACCCCATTCCATGTTTCAAACTACACATTACGATGTATAACGTTGACCAATGTAATGTTTACATGTCTGTATTTTTGGCAATGATTAACCTCCATATTTAATTGCCTGTATCGTGCTTTACTTTGATTCTAGACAAATTCTAGATTACTTGCGTATGAAACATGACGTCTGATTGGATAACGTCCGGAATTTACGACATTTTAAGAAATTGATTTCATTTTCTGCTGTTCATGAAAGTATGAACGCAGGGGGTCACGTGCAAAGTAAATGAATCTCGAAGAATGAACGATGAGGGTCGCCTGCAAAGTAAAAGAACTCCGAAGGGGTTCATGTAAACCTCCCTCCCTCCCGATGTCGTTCATACTTTCATGAAAAGCAGAAAAATAAGTTTATTTTTTTATATTTACATTCTTTGCCCCTCATCACTTGGCGACAAAATGCTTATAGGGCAAACTTTGTAAGCTGAAAACCATTTTGACGATGTTTTCCAGAAAGAGCGGAATAACGTTGACGTCACCAACGCCCGTAAAGAACCATGGTTTAAACTCACGTCATCGGACGTCACTGAAAATCACGTGACTCGATGCGTTCATGGAAGTATGAACCACATTGTGTTCTATAGGTTTACGTTAGACTTTTCACTAGAAAATGTAAATATTTAAGAAGTGAATTTTATTTTTTTGCTGTTCATGAAAGTATGAAGCAGTGGGTCTCGTGCAAAGTTTTTTGCTAGCGACCGCTGTCGTTCATACGTTCTCAAGAAAAGCAGAAAAAATAAGTTTATATTTTACATTTACATTCTTTGCCCCTCATCACTGGGCGTAAAATGCTTAAAGGGCAAACTTTTAAAGCTGAAAAACATTTACACGCTGTTTTTCTACAAAGATATCCGTCTATTGTTAAGGAGGATGAAAATGTTTCTAAAAGTTGCCAAACCCCCACCCCCCCCCCCCTCCCCACCACCACCACACCCCCTCTCTGTCTACTTATTCGTTTACGGAAGAAGAGTTGCCTTATATTTACCTTCCTATCCAGGCAGTCCAGATTATATTTATTTATCCCCGACCGTGTGACAATCTTTTCAATATAGCACACCTGTAAAATATCAAAAACAAAAACACTAGGGCTCTTTTTACATGTGAAATTTCGCAATTAGGACCACCTAAAATTAAGACTAATTCCGCTTTTGAAAGCTTATTTTGAAGGGTGCACTTAATATTTCCGCTATGTGTTTCTTGCCCACAGTGTCCACTGGTCAGGGACGACCTTTGGAACTGTTCAAAAGTGGTCTTAAAGACAGTTCCAAAGGTGGCCTTAATATAGGAATTTTATTCATGATTCCAGTCCAGGTTATATACATGTAGATACCCCTCTTACGCAACACTCTGACCTCACACCGACTCTATTCCATGAGTAACCGTCTTCCGACAAGCTATAAACCCAAGCTGCCAGGGCTCAATATCGGGTAAAAAAAGTGCCACAAAACTGGAAGCAAGGTCTCCAAAATAACTTAAATTGTGTTGATGGGGACGTTAAACCTCCATTCAAACAAACGAACATCCGGATAGAATAAATGCTAAACTAATTTCCCTAAAAAGTCCCCATAAGCCGTTTCCTGGAGTGAGCTGTTCAAAACTAACGACGCCGCTAGTTAACATATCGTTAAAACTTTGCATTACGAAAACTCACCCGTTCGTCATAGTGCATTTTTCACATGATGAAAATCCTTGATATTTTTCTTATAAATGCTCATAACATAGGTTGTGTGTGCTCGTTAGAACCGCCTGATTGAGGCGGTTCTAACGAGTACCCACAACCTATGTCTTGGAGCAGAAATAAGAAAAATAATGAATACCCCCGTACACCCCAGTTTTCTCTATATAAAGTGGGGTTTAGGGGGATCTTCCTTTCACGGACTTGTTCACGTGATGATCATTTAATATGGCAAATATGCTAATATTTTTCTGAAAAATGTGAGCAGCTTTGCAGATGAAAAATATTTTACTGATAAAATGTGAGCAGCTTTTGCAGACGCAAAAGCTGCTCACATTTTTTCAGCAAAAACAACACTAGATTAGATATTGTACTTGCTAGAACAGTTAACAAGTTTAGCACTAACGAGCTCGTTAAGCTAACGATGCTTTGAACACCTGGACCTTGGAGTTGTGGGACTAATCGTAATCACAGTAGTCGCAGTCATAAATTACGATAACAAGTCGGCCCCCGCCCATCGGGGCTTGAAGAAATAGATGGGCTGCATGATGCTTCCACACAGAGCTGAAACCAACCCGCACACGAATACTGGTAAACTGCTTAGAGGATCTAAGTCTGTCCAGGCAAAGCGGTGCGAGTCGGACCGTCCATGCTTATAAACCCTATTGGTTTCATTGGGTGGCAGGGCTTGAGATGTCATTTCAACTCAATGTCTGATAAAAGTCCCACAAAATTGGAAGCAACGTCTCAAAAATGACCTTTACAGTGTTGACGGGGACGTTAAACCCCAAATCAAACAAACAAACGCTAACAAATCCCTGAAATGAGCACCCTTCTAAAGCCCACTTAATACAGAGAAAACTGCGGTTTACAGGGGTATACATTATTTTGCTTATATCTGTTCCAAGCCATAGGTTGTAGATACTCATTAGAACCGCCTCAATGATGCGGTTCTAACGAGCACCGACAACCTATGTTTGAAGTATAAAAAGGAAAAATATCACAAATTTCCATCGGAAAAGTAGCCATTTGGGAGAATGATGAATGCAGTATGTCACATAGTGGTAGACGAAATTTCTGTGTTCTAGTAAATGAAGTTTAACTGTGCGTGGTGCTTTCGCGCAGAGCTGAATCCGACGGAACATGAGTTCTAGTCAACCGCTTAGGAGGTCTAAGCCTGCCCAGGCAAGAAATGCGAGTCCGACCACTCCCAGTTATAAAACCCAGCGGTTGCTTTGGGTGGCAGAGCTCATTTCATCTCAATGCCGAGTAAAAGTCCCACAAAACGTCTCCGAAATGACCTAAAAAGTGTTGACGCGGACATAAAGCCTCAGCTGGAATAAACAAAAGATTAAAAAATCGGTACCTCATGAGGACCGCATTCCGTTGTCCGTCCACAGTCTCTGGGAATCGGGGAATCTGTGCACTGCAGACATTTCAGTCCAGCTGAGAACAAAACAGAGAAAACTAGAAATGTTTTAAATACGAAACAGATGCCCCGCCCGGGGGTCCCTCTCACCCCGAAAAAAAAAGCATGTCGCAACAAGAGCTGCCATCAGACAGCCTGACTCGTCTGGAAAGGTGTCACTAAGATCATGAGCATAGGTGGCGTACTGTCAATTGCCTTTGGTCATACATGTACTAGACATGAAACAAAACAATCTTACGGTTTGGAGCGCTTAAAAAACTTTATCATTAAAACTTTCTTAGTCTGTGACGTTGACCTTCAGCGCACGAGAATGGGGTACAACTATGGATGGTATGAAATTATGAGCTCATAAAAAGTTAATTACTAAATCTGTGATCTTGAACGTGAAGTCATAGGCATGTGCGAGGTAGAGGCGTTCGCTGTTTGAAATTTGAAACATGTACATATCTCTCATCATACCAAATATGAACCAGATCTATCCTATGGTTTGGAAAATATCAGCTCTTAAGTACTTTAATAATAAAAACTTCGTCATGGGCCTTGAGGTCATGGGCACAGGCATGGCGAAAGTATTACCTAAGATCATGCATAATATGACCACATCCATCATATTGGTTGGAAAATATGAGTTCTTAAAAGTTCAGGCTCTACCTGGAATACGAGGCCTGTTCAAATATGAATGCAACGTGGCACATAAAAATGATTCCGTGATAGATTTCGATGAAAAAATAAAGTATTCCCCTTTAACAGATATACAAACTTTCAGTCTTCTGGTCCAATCATTTGAATGCATTTTGGTAGTATTTTCGAGGTATACTATGAAGGCACTGGAATATTGCAGAACCGAGGTGTTTGCGCTGTACAAATTTTCGACCAGAAAGGTATTTTTTCAGCCGCGGGAACAAAAAAAAAAGTCACACGGGGCAAGGTCAGGGGAATACGGGGGGGGGGGGGGGGGGGGGTGAGGGAGTTCAACAACCGTTTCCTGCTTCAGATAGTCTTGCACAATGAACGCCTTGTGCGATGACGCATTGTCATGTAGCAATCTGACATTGGCCAAACCAGTTGCGGGTCTTCATTCTTTTAAATATTTCTTCAATTTTCGAAGAACTTTATTCTTATAAAACTTCGCATTTACATATTTGCCTTTAGGCACAGTAACCTGAATAGCAGGGCCCTGATTTGAAAAGAATATGGCATACATTACCTTCTTGACGCTCATGGTCCGCTTTGCAATGCATGGTCTTTTGCAATACTTTGTTGCCCATATTTTTTCTGAATCTTTCGTTTTTTGGCTCAAAAAAGTGACCCCATGTCTCGTCACCTGTGACGACATTAGCGAAAGACCGTGCATTGTAATTTGGAAACTTTTTAAGCAACTTCTTGGCGCACTGAACGCGTGTCTTTTTCTGCTCACCTGTCAACAGATGGGGAATCCATCTTGCACAGATCTTTCTCATTTTCATATCCCGTTTGAGAATTGTATAAGCTGCTCCTAATGAGATGTCAACCATACTAGCTATTTGCGTAGTGGTGTATCGTGCATCGGTAGCAACTATTTCTTTCACTCTAGCAACCATCTTGGCAGATGTTGCTCTTTTCGGCCGACGATCATGTGGTGCATCTTCTGTTGAGCCTAGCCCACAGCTGAATTTCTTACACCAACGAAAAACTGTCGGATAAGACATTTCATTATGCCCATAAACCGAACGTATTTCATCAAAATTGTCTTTGCACCGTATACCAAGAATACAACAATTCTTAATATAGGACTGTATTTCAACGGCGTACTCTGACCTTCTTTCAACCATGTTTTGTATTAGTATACAAGAGTAGACAGTGTTTATCGAACGATATACATGGCTAAAGTGGACGGATTTTAACAGTTTTGGTATCAATGTATAGGTAAAATGTTTTTCTACGCTGTGATATTTACTTCCAGGTGATTTTCGCATTAGTGCATGCGAAAACGTTCTACTTGCATTCATATTTGAACAGTCCTCGTAAATGCCTTAACCCATATATGTCTAGCGGCACTTTTTGGGGACACTGGCAAACAGTGCAGACAATGATCAGATGCCGCAAAACGCGGTGTCCGATCTGGGTCTCCACTGTTTAAAGTTCATTCATTTTGCAAACCTTACAGTTGGCACCCCTATAATTGGAAATGAAGGACTCCAAACATATTTGGTGTGTTTGTTCGTTTTGAAGTTTAACGGCCCAGTCGAGCCGGTCAACTTTTCCTGGGCAGGCTTATACGTAACCGGTTAACCAGTACACTGCACACTCTTTCGCCAGAAACCCCTGACAGTAGAAAAGATTTCATGACCAATCTCCACGAAAGAATGTTGCCGACCCCTGCAGGTATCGAACCCGCTTCCGCTTGATCACGAGTCAGACGCGCATCCGACTGAGCTACCGAGGCCGGCCAACTTATTTGGTGGGATATTCCATTGTCATATATGGGTTAACCTGGGGTTAAAGGATCCCATACGTATGCACGTACCTACACAACCAAACAGAAGAAAGGACATATGTACGCACGTTCGTAAGTACGCACGTACGGAAAACCTACGCCCCCCCCCCCCCCCGCCCGTCGGGGCTTGAAGAAATAGATGGTCTGCATGATGCTTCCAAGCAGTGCTGAAGACGACTGCACACGAGTTTTCTTAAACCTCTAAGAGGATCTAAGCCTGCCCAGGCAAAGCGGTGCGATTCGGACCGTCCATGCTTATAAACCCTATTGGTTTCATTGGGCGACAGGGCTTGAGATGTCATTTCATCTCAATGTCGGGTTAAAGTCTCACAAAATTGGAAGCAACGTCTCCAAAATGACCTTTACAGTGTTGACGGGAACGGTAAACCTCAAATCAAACAAACAAACAAACAAACGGAAAACCAACATGGCCTAAAGGAGCGCAACTCTTAAACATCCTCACCGCTGTGGCTCTGATCACATGCCAGGCGCAAAAGTACTGCAACAGAAGACCAGAAGACTTTTCTCCGGGTACTCCAGTTTTTGCCCATCATTGATCAATAGCCAGCTTGATGTCAGTGAAATGAGTGAGTGAGTGGTTGGGTTTTACGTCTCACCAACAGCTGAGGTCATACGGAGTGGGGACCTCGGTTTAAAGACTCATGCCGACGTTGGCATTTTACAATTTATGAGCAGGATAAATGACATTCTCTGCTGACCTGAGCAGTAAAATTACCTTTTGTACTTTACAGCATAACAAAACGTTTGTGCTCAACTGAGTAGAGTATAACATAAGGGGCTGGCTCCGAGCTTATAAATAAAAATCAAAAATGAGTTCCTTTAAGAGCAATGAAAATATTCATAAGAAAGAAGATGGGTCATACTACGTAGTTTCGGCTAATAAAGCCTCATCAGTGACCCTGTAATGATCCGGAAACGAAAGCCAGAGGAAGCATACTGCAATTTTGCGAATTTCGAAAACCTTTTTTTTCATGACATAAAATTTATCCTGCTCATCAATTTTAGAGTGCCAACAAGTGTTGGCATTTTAAAATTTATGAGCAGGATAAATGACATTCTGTGCTGATCAGAGCAGTATAATTGCCTGCTTATTTGTACTTTAGAGGATAAAAAAATTGAGTTGACCATAACCTCGGGACTTGGTCGCTTATATGGTAAGTGCCCTATTCTCATGAATTGTTTACATACCGCTTATGTCTGGTAGAAAATGGAGGGCAACAAAAACCATCGATAACCAGTAACCTGTAAATAAATGTCATCGTGGTAACAAATGCCCGTGTACATGTACACGTAAACATGTTGACAATGCACTCAGGACTAAAGAGAACGAAACGCCATAAATGCAAGCTAAGAACATGTTGACAATGCACTCAGAATAAAAGAGAACGAAACGTCATAAATGCAAGCTAAGAACATGTTGACAATGCACACGCGACAAAAGAGAGCGAAACGCTATAAATACAAGCTAAGAACATGTTGACAATGAACACAGGACTAAAGAGAACGAAACGCCATAAATACAAGCTAAGAACATGTTGACAATGCACACAGGACTAAAGAGAGCGAAACGCCATAAATACAAGCTAAGAACATGTTGACAATGTACACAGGACTAAAGAGAACAAAACGCCATCAATACAAGCTTAGATCATGTTGACAATGCACACAGGACTAAAGAGAACGAAACGCCATAAATACAAGCTAAGAACATGTTGCCAATGCACACAGGAATAAGGAGAACGAAACGCCAAAAATACAAGCTAAGAACATGTTGACAATGCATTCAGGACTAAAGAGAACGAAACGCTATAATTACAAGCTAAGAACATATTGACAATGCACACAGGACTTAAGAGAACGAAACGCCACAAATAGAAGCTAAGAACACGTTGGCAATGCACACAAAACTAAAGAGAACGAAACACCATAAATACAAGCTAAGAACATGTTGACAATGCACACAGGACTAAAGAGAACGGAACGTCCTAAATTCAAGCTAAGAACATGTTGACATAGACTTGCCCAAGTCTGTTAATTAGGTGTAAAAATAATTGTTTACAAAAAAATAAATAAATAAATACATTGTAAATGAAATAGCAATACAGTCTTTTATGAAAATTGTGAAACTAACATTCAGGGATGAAGACTAAATAGACTTTTTAATATTTTTTTGTTTAAAGGGACTTTCATTTAGAAATAACAAATGTAAATGTAGGGACTTGGGCAAGTCTAATGTTGACAATGCACTCAGGACCAATGAGAACGAAACGGCATAAATACAAGCTAAGAACATGTTGACAATGCAGACAGGACTAAAAGGAAAGACACGCCACAAATACAAGTTAAGAACATGTTGGCAATGCAAACAGGACTAAAGAACGAAACGCCATAAATACAAGCTAAATATATGTTGACAACGTACACAGGACTAGAAAGAAAGAAACGCCATAAACACAAACGACATAAGAATATGTTGACAACGTTAAGAATATGTTGACAACGTAAACAGGACTAAAGAGAACGAAACGCCATAAACACAAGCTAAGAAAATGTTGACAATGCACACGGGACTAAAGTCAACGAAACGCCATAAATACAAGCTAAGAACATGTTGACAATGCACTCAGAATAAAAGAGAACGAAACGTCATAAATGCAAGCTAAGAACATGTTGACAATGTACACAGAACTAAAGAGAACGGAACGCCTTAAATACAAGCTTAGAACACGTTGACAATGCACACAGGACAAAGATAACGAAACGCCATAAATACAAGCTAAGAACACGTTGACAATGCACACAGGACTAAAGAGAACGAAACGCCATAAATACAAGCTTAGAACATGTTGACAATGCACACACGACTAAAGAGAGCGAAACGCCATAAATACAAGCTAAGAACATGTTGCCAATGTACACAGGACTAAACAGAACGAAACGCTATAAATACAAGCTAAGAACATGTTGGCAATGCACACAGGACTAAGGAGAACGAAACGCAAAAAAATACAAGCTAAAAACATGTTGGCAATGCACACAGGACTAAAGAGAACGAAACGCCATAAATACAAGCTAAGAACATGTTGGCAATGCACACAGGACTAAGGAGAACGAAACGCCAAAAATACAAGCTAAGAACAAGTTGACAATGCACTCAGGACTAAAGAGAACGAAACGCCATAAATATAAGTTAAAAACATGTTGACAATGCACACAAGACCAAAGAGAAAAAAACGCCATAAATACAAGCTAAGAACATGTTGACAATGCACACATGACTAAAGAGAACGAAACGCCTTAAATACAAGCTAAGAACATGTTGACAATGCGCTCAGGACTAAAGAACGAAACGCCTTAAATACAAGCTAAGAACATGTTGACAATGCACATAGGACTAAAGAGAACGAAACGCCATAAACACAAGCTAAGAACATGTTGACAATGCACACAGGACTAACGGGAACGAAACGCCATAATACAAGCTAAGAACTTGTTGACGATCCACACAGGACTAAAGAGAACGAAACACCATAAATACAAGCTGAGAATATGTTGACAATGCACACAAGACTAAAGAGAACGAAACTCCATAAATACCAGCTAAGAACATGTTGACAGTGCAAACCGGACTAAAGAGAACGAAACGACATAAATACAAGCTAAGAACATGTTGACAATGCACTCGGGACTAAAGAGAACGAAACGCCATAAATACATACAAAGAACAGGTTTACAATGCACACAGGACTAAGGAGAACGAAACGCCATAAATACAAGCTAAGAACATTTTGACAATGCATTCAGGACTAAAGAGAACGAAACGCTATAATTACAAGCTAAGAATATATTGACAATGCACACAGGACTTAAGAGAACGAAACGCCACAAAGAGAAGCTAAGAACACGTTGACAATGCACACAAGACTAAAGAGAACGAAACGCCATAAATACAAACTAAGAACATGTTGACAATGCACACAGGACTAAAGAGAACGGAACGTCATAAATTCAAGCTAAGAACATGTTGCCAATGCACACAGGACTAAAGAGAACGAAACGGCACAAATAGAAGCTAAGAACATGTTGACAATGCACACAGAACTAAAGAACGAAACGCCATAAATACAAGCTAAAAAGCATGTTGGCAATGCGCTCATAACTAAAGAGAACGAAACGCCATAAATACAAGCTAAGAACATGTTGACAATGCACACAGGACTAAATAGAACGAAACACCATAAATACAAGCTAAGAACATGTTGACAATGCACACAGGACTAAAGAGAACGAAACGCCATAAATACAAGCTAAGAACATGTTGACAATGCACACAGGACTAAAGAGAACGAAACACCATACATACAAGCTAAGAACATGTTGACAATGCACACAGGACTAAAGAGAATGAAACGCCATAAATACAAGCTAAGAACATGTTGAAGCAACGCCTCCAAAATGTCCTACATAGTTTTGATTGGGACGAATAACCTCACCACAAACAAACACTTTTTTTGTCTGGTATCACCTAGCCCATCGTAGTATTTTAAAACTAGGGCACTACTCAAATGCACGCTGTAGAACATAAGCAGTTTTGCAATGTCAAGAGTCCAGGTATAACCGAAACCCCTTTTTTCTCTTTGTAATGTGTTCTTTATTTCCAAAGGCAGACACAAAGACTTTATTGCAATATTTGAAATTTTGATGCAAAACCATTTACCTTTCATTATTTCCACTTCCTAGTGTTATCTTGAAACTCAACGGTCGGCCATGTCAACCCATTTTTTTCTGCGTCCCTTGAAAAAGAGGCTTAGGCAATCAGTGTGGACCCTGATCAGACGCCGCGTTTTGCGGCGTCTGATGAGGGTCAACACTGCTTGCGTACAATTAACTAATATCTGAAGCACTTACCATATAAAACGGACATGACAGCCCTACATATAAAATGGACTTGCCCTAAAGCGTGAGATGGAAGAGTCAATCTGGTATTAAAGGGCAAGTTTTGTATTATTCCACATATGTGTATTCCGACCTATGACAGTGTTATCTTTTTCAGGGCTTTCCATGGTGCTACTAGCTGTCTATGTATGCAATAAAACCCTATCTTTTATGGCTCTTTTGGCCTTCAAAACTTACATTTGCCTTGAATAGACTTCATAAATCTCCTTGGAAAAATAAATACATGATATGGAATATCAAAGTCGAAGGGAAAGCATTGATGGGAAAGCCTGCAAAGATAATTCGAAAAACAAAAAAATAAATAATACGTGGCCTACGGAACCAGGAAAGGGACATGATTTTTTTTATTTTATAAGTTAAGCGGACAAGCTATTATCTTGTGCGGACAACATATTATCTTGTCCGCACAACATATTATCTTGTTCGCACAATATATCATCTGTGCGGACAACATATTATGTTGTGCAACATAGATCTTGTGCGGACAAGATATTATCTTGTTCGCACAACTTAATATCTTGTTCGCACAAGATATTATCTTGTCCGCACAAGATAATATCTTGTGCGCACAACTTCCAAAGATCTATGTTGTGCAAACAAGATAATATGTTGTGCGAACAAGATAATATCTTGTGCGCACAAGATAATATCTTGTCCGCACCAGATAAATATCTTGTGCGCACAACATATTATCTTGTGCGGACAAGATAATATCTTGTTCGCACAACATATAAAAAAAAATTCATGTCCCTTCCCGGGTTCCGAAGTGGCCTGCTACATTAAAAAAATACGAGTATCTCTTAAGGATACACGTGTTCGTTTGTTCTGGAGCCAGTTGCTCAATGTATCTTAAGCTTAACCAGCTCGTTAGTTTTTGTTTGTTAGAATGAGGTTTAACGTCCACATCAACACTATTTAGGTAATTTTGAGACGTTGCTTCCAGTTTTGTGGGACTAGCTTGTTAGTGGTCAAATTGCTAACTGTTCTAGTTAGTACAATTCCAGCAAAAATATTGGCCCATTTGTCATATTAAATAATCGAAGTTTTAACGATATGTTGTATTTGTTTCATATGAGGTTCAACGTCTCCGATAACAATATGTCATTTTGGATACGTTGCTTCCAATTTTGTGTGACTTTACCCGACATTAAGATGAAATGACATCTTAAGCCTTGACGCCCACTGAAACTAATAGCGTTTATATGCATGGACGGTCTTATTCGCACCGCTTTGCCCGGGCAGGCTTAGATCCTCTAAGCGGAGTGTGGAATCATCATGCAGCCCATCTATTTCTTCAAGCCCCGATGGGCGGAGGCCGATTACCATGGTGCTACTAGTCGTCTATGCATGCAAAATAACCCTATTTACGGATGTTTTGCCCTTCAAAAACTTAAATCTTCTTCGAACCGACTTCATAAAGTTTCCAGGAAAAAAGCATATGTAGCAGACGATTCATATGGAATATCAAAGTCTAAGGGTAGGCAATCAAAGAAAATACGAAAAACATAATATATAGCCTTCTACAGTCACAAATATCTCTTTACAGGATTGAATTTGTCCTTTCGTTCTGGTAGTTCAAAGCATCGTTAGTTTAATCAGCTCTTTAATAGTCAAATTGTTAACTGTTCTAGTAAGTACAAATTTTGATATAATGTTGTTTTTTGTAGAAAAAAAAATGTGACCAGCCTTTGCGTTTGCAAAAGCTGCTCACATTGTTTTCAACAAAGCATGGACGGTCTGACTCGCACCGCTTTCCCTGGGCCGGCTTAGATCCTCTAAGCGGTTTACCGTTACTCGTGTGCGGTCTTCTAATTTTGAAGACTCATTTGGAAGAGGGTCAGTTGGACAGAAAGTCCAGACATTTTTCTCCTTTGCAGTTATGACGGAAAATATGCGAGCTGTAGCCGTTCACCTGAATATACGCGATCGTGTTTTGTGAAGAATATTTTACTTTTGACATTTTAACTATTATTACCGTGAGTGGGAGGACCGCTATGTGGTCAGATTCTAGACTAATTTTGCCTTAATGTAATTGCTATGTTGGAGAATAAATGTGGCTTAATGCGTCATGTTGTGAGAAAATCTGTGTTTTATACCATTTTCGCTATCTCGGCTTGGAGAAATAGACTGTGCTGCATTGTATGGGGCGCCGTTTTACTATTTAATCCGTATTTAAAGATATCCATTAATCGAATTAATCAGCCGAATAATGGATTCCATAATTCGAATTATGGATATCCATAATTCGATTAATGGATATCATTAATTCAGATCGATTTATGGATGTCCATAAATCGATTTATGGATATCTATAATTCGAATTATGGATATCCATAAATCACCGCCAAAGTTTTTGGTTTCATGATTTCTCCCTAAGACACGTGATTGTTTTCAAGATGTCATGTGTGTAGTTAAATATCGGAACCAGCCGTAAGATCTGGTAATTCCGGCTAAATAGGCAATCCGTGCATCCTTTCCGGAGAAAAATGCACCTGGTCGTTATATAGTATGTAATACTCTACTTGAGGTGTATGGAGTACCAGGCAGATTCAGATATATCTCCTGGCCCCCAAGCCCCCGCCCATCGGGGCTTGAAGAAATACATGGACTGCATGATGCTTCCATGCAGAGTTGAAACCGACTCGCACACGAGTACTGGTATACCGCTTGGGGGATCTAGGCCTGCCCAGGCATTGCGGTGCGAGTCGGCCCGTCCATGCTTATAAACCCTATTGATCTCATTGGGCGGCATGGCTTTAGATGTCATTTCATCTCAATGTCGGGTAAAAGTCCCACAAAATTGGAAGCAACGCAACGTCTCCAAAATGACCTTTACAGTGTTGGCGGAGACGTTAAACTTCAAATTAAACGAACAAACAAATCTCCTGCCCCCCCCCCCCCCCCCCCCCCCGCCCATTGGGGCTTTGAGAAATGGATATGGCTGCATGAGCTGAGAGTACTGATAAACCGTTTAGAAGGTCTAAGTCTGCCCAAACATAGGGGTGCTAGTCAATGGGCGACAGGGATTGACATGTCATTTCATCTCAATAAAGGCTTAATGCCCCACATAATTGGAAGCAACGTCTCAAAAATTACCTAAATAGTATTGAAGGTCACGTTAAACCTCAAATCAAACAAAACCTATCTCTCCCACACCATAGGCCACAACTAAGTCTACCCTACATTACCTCCACCTCCATCCCGGCTTTTATTACACACCTAAATCGGAAACCTGACGGGAATATTCAAGTTGTTTTTTTGTTTGTTTTTTTTTTTCAAAGGGAGCAGTCATTATTCATTAGGTTTAATTGCAGAGGAGAATTTTTTTTTTTTTTTTTTGTTTTGGTTTACGGCCCTTTCAAGACTATTTCACTCATATCGAGCCGATCGTTAATCAGAGGTGGGCGAAAACCGGAGTACCCGGAGAAAAACCACCTGACCTTCCGTTGCAGAACTTGGCGTCTCACATGTGACCCGAGCGAGGCTCGAACCACAGCGGTGACAGACCTAATGATCAAGAGTCAGCGCTCTTAACCACTAGGCCACGGAGGCCCGAGCAGAGGAGAATTATGGATATCCATAATTCGACTTATGGATATCCATAAATCAGACGAATAATGGATATCCATAATTCGAATTAAGGATATCCATAATTCGATTTATGGATATCCATATTTCGATCTAAATTAATGATATCCATAAATCGAATTATGGATATCCATAAATGATTATGGATATCCATAAATAATAATGGATATCCATAATTCGAATTATGGATATCCATAATTCGGATTATGGATATCCATAAATAATTATGGCAATCCATAAATACGGATTGATATGTAAAACGGCGCCCCATTGTATGGTGCTTTCGCGCAGAGCTAAAACTGACCAAACTTGTTTTCTGTTACATGTTGACCGCTTAGAACGACGCATAAGCTTACCCAGGAAAAATGGTGCGAATTAGACCGCTTCTTAAACCCTAGTGGCCTCTTTGGGCGGTAGGGCTTGAGATGTCATTTCATCTCAGTGTCGGGTAAAAGTCCCTTAAAACTGGAAGCGACGTTTTCAAAATGACATAAATAGTGTTGAAAGGGAACGTAAAACCTCAACACAAACAATTATCAACTGCGAACAACAAAGGTGCAGATAAGACTGCGCATGCGCGCAGTCTGATCTGCACCTTTGTATTCGCTGCCGTGGTAGTACATTATCTCTAGTTTCTATATATAAAATTTCAAGACTCTTGCTAGTCGGTGTCTGGTCTGTGTCTTGCCCGGTCGCTTACCACGAAGAAACGGCGTAAATTATAACCATTCTAAAGCACATGCGTATGCAACGCGACATTTGATTGGATAATGTCAAAAATTTGCGACCGTATGTTCTGCGATATATACTGTCATCATGTAACGTCACTTTTCATTGGTTAGAATGTGGTTTTAGGCAGCTGACTGCGCCTGCCGTTTTAGGCAGAGAGAGCAATTTTGCAACATAACAAGGGAATAAGTGCCTTGTCACTACGCAAAACGTTACAACGGCGCAAACTGTTCGACACAAAATGCTATAATTTCATAACATTTTACGTGGTTGTAACATTTTGCGTGGTGACAGTGCCTTGAAACGGGGTTAATTGTATTTAAAATTGTCTTTTTCCGAGGTAAATCGTCGGTTTTACGGACGGAAATTTGCTAGAAAAAAAGTCATCAAAATTTTATAACATTTTGCGTTGGGGGTTGGGGTTTGGTGGAATTAAACTCGACACAAAATGTTATAATTTTATAACATTTGGTGTGGTTGTAACATTTTGCGTGGTGTCAGTGCCTTAAAACAGGGCCAATTATATTTAAAATTGTCTTTTTCGAAGATAAATTGAAAATCGTCGGTTTTACGGTCGCGATTTCCGTTTTACGGCTCCGCTAACGCGCCGCCGTAAAACGAAATTTCGACCATAAAACCGCCGATTTACCTCCGCAAAGGACAATTTTGAATACAGTTCCCCTGGATAAAACTACACAGAATTCGCTATGCTTCAAATCTTTAATTCCATATTAGAGAAGCAGAGATATGACAGTACACTGATATACATGTAAAAACGTCTCGATGAATTTGAACGAGTATTTTTTTGCGCTCATTTCGCAAAAAAATTTGCTTCACACAGAATTGGACAAATGTATTATTGTAAAGTTTTTGCCTGTGGGCTCAGTAGCAGTTATAAAACACTGGCTAACAAAGTTCCTACAAGTCTGTTCCCTGCAACTTCAATGCCTAAGTTCGAAAAACAGAATCATAAATCTCTGAAATATCAACAGAATGTCATCAAAAATTAACCAGGTCATCCTCGCATTGATAATGTCATAAGCTATCCCATAGCCGTCCCAGTTGTTTTGTACATAAGATTCCTGATGACAATCATTGCATGTCTAAAACTTGCAGAACTCTGCAACGAGAAATTAGACAAAGAAAACAAAATGTATTTTATGCACAGCATGAGCGTTTCAAATTCCTAACATCAACCAATTTCGAGTTTCCAGAACGGACGAACAGACATGTTCATCTAAGATATCCTTTCAACGTCACGCATGCTTTCATGTCAACATAATGTCATTTCGCCAGAAATTGACAGATGCCCTTCTGGAATCAGAGGAAGGGAGAGAATGACCCTGGAAAAAAATTCGTTATCAATACCCACGAAAGAATGTCGCCGCATCGGCAACATTCTTTCGTGAAGATAGATCACGGAATCCTCTCTTTCGATGACATTTGTCATGAAATCTTTTCTAGGCAAATGTGCATCCGACTGAGGTACCGAGGTCACCCGACTGAGATACTGAGGCCATCCGGCTGAGCTACCGAGGGCATCCGATTGAGTTACCGAGGCCAACCGACTGAACTACCGAGGCCATCCGACTGAGCTACCGAGGCCATCCGACTGAGCTACCGAGGCCATCCGACTGAGCTACCGAGGCCATCCGACTGAGCTACCGAGGCCCGTATGTTATTGTTACGATAGAGCATCTGCAGTGATCGATGCAAAGATCATTTTGAGTAGGATACGTTATTGGTCTCAGCGGTTCAAATATTTTTTATTATCTCTATGCTAGACGAAAACTGAGCTTAACATGTTAAGTACTATCTTTATATTCTAATGTGGTAATAGAACCGTGTGACAGGACAAATAAACGCACAGACCAGACATTTTTTTTTTCTAATTTGATTTTATTTTATTGTTACGTGTTTATATCAAAGCATACAACCATAAAAGGAAACACGTTTATACTCCTACGCACAATGTTTTGATTATTTATTTAAAATCTGTCTATTGAGTTTTCACTTTATTTATTTATCTTTTTTGTTTTGTTCAGTGTTTTTGCTTTTAGCTTCTGTTAACTTGTTTGTCCGTCACGTACAGTAAATTTTAAATGCGGCGTCTAATAATGATCACCACTGTTTGTTTAAAATTCGACAATCGGTGTATAACATGCATTCTAATGCTCTTGCTTATGTAACGCGACCTCTTATTGGATAACGACAGATATTTGCGACACTACATTCTGCGATATACTAACACGACGTCATCATGTAACGTCGCTTTTCACTGGCTGGTATTTGGATTCACGTAACTCACACCGATGGCTGCTATGAGCAAAATAGCACACGTCTAAGAAAACAATCGAATGTGTGCGTTAGAAATTGTCCTTTGGGGAGGTAAATCGTCGGTTTTACGGTTGGGCAAGGCCTGCTGTCCTTGTAGCAGGTATCGGTAGAGGGGGTGAGGAGGGGGTGTGGGTGTTGTAATTTCTTCCATTTATTTTTCTCTTTCTGCACTGGCCATCCCTTTCTTCTCCTCTAAAATGTCTTCTATCTCTTCATCACATGAACAAGTCCGTGAAATGAAAACCCCCTAAACCCAACTTTATATAGAGAAAACGGGGGTTTACGGGGGTATACATTATTTTTCTTATTTCTGCTCCCAGACAAAGGTTGTGTCAATGAGGCGGTTCTAACGAGCACCCACAACCTATGTTTGAAGTAAAAGTAACAAAAATATTACATATTTTCACCTAAAAAGTAGCCATTTTGGAGATGTGAAAAAGGCATTAGGTCACGGCAGTGATACGTAATGTTTCTCCCTTTCTCTGGGAAAAAAATACAAAATGACCCACAAGGGTTGACGTGTCGTTAAACCCAACACAGTCAATCAATCTATTGAAACTATTTAGCAATAAAATCTGATTTAAATCGTGATATGAAAAACAAATTCTTACACACGTGGTCACTTCATATGATATTTATGAAACTCGCCGAAGGCTCGTTTCGTAAAAATTCATATGAAATGACCACTCGTGTAAGATCCTCTATATGCATGTACCTTTGAAACTACTGCTGCAACAGAGATTTGAGAACCTGAGTTTTAAATTTGTGGAAAGCAGTTCATCAACCGAGAAACAATATTGGGTCACAGCAATTTTTCACAATTCAACCATTAAAAATCGCAATATTATAAACAAAATTTTACACCCGTTGTTCGGCCCCCGCCCATCGGGGCTGGAAGAAATAGATGGACTGCATGATGCTTCCACGCAGAGCTGAAACCGACCGCACACGAGTAACGTTACTGGAAAACCGCTTTGAGCATCGAAGCCTGCCAAAGCAAAGCGGTGCGAGTCGGACTGTCCATGCTTATATTCCCTATTGGTTTCATTTGGCGATATTGATTTAATTGGGCGACAAGGCCTGAGATGTTATTTCATCTCAAAGTTGAGTAAAAGTCCCACCAAATTGGAAGCAACGTCCCCAAAATGACTTATACAGTGTTGTGGCGAGGACATTAAAACCCAAAATCAAATCAGTGTATGAAGTTGGCTTGGAGTCTGGAGTATGGAGTATGGAATTAGATTTATTCCGTAGTAGTAAAGTAAAGTAAAGTAAAATATTAGCGAATGATAGGCAAAATCGATATTCAAAGCCGCGAATCCCAAGCCAAGTTCACACACTCAAATCAAACAAACACCCGTAGTCATTTCATATGAAACTGATGGAACTCGCCGGAGCTTGTTTCATGAATTTCGTATGGAAAATCACTCCTGTTAGATCCTGTTTATTTGAATATAACGTTGTGAATTGAGGCTTCATCGATAAAGCTGTATATCGGTTTAACCGTTTCTGTACCAAACGGAATCTTCCACCTTATACATAGCAGGAGTCCATTTCAAAATTTAGGGGTGACAGTTTGTGTTTTTCTTCAAAATTCATTTTGAAAATGACTGAACTTTTAGCAAACAGTGGAGGCCCTGATCAGACGCCGCGTTCTGCGGCGTCTGATCTGGGCCTGCACTGTTTGCTCGGGTACCCGTTTTGGGGTTTCCGGTACAACGTGGGTTAATTTCAGTTTCGGTAGCATGGAAATTGATGCGCATTATTTTCCCTCAGCGATGAAATATACACGTGAACCATACAGCACGTGTTGGCGATATAAGATTTTTATTGTGTTTTGACAATTTGAAAAACAAAACCTCAGTATTAAAGGAAATTGATATACCGTATGTGTCTTTCGCCTTAAGTATAAATATAGAAAAAATAACATTTGGGATGGGTTCTGTTTGATTTCACGAGGAGTAAACTTAATGAGTACACTCCTGTGGACAAGATGCAATGCTGATTTAAAAGGAGTTACTTTCATTTACAGACGCGATTACGCAGTGTTCAAGCACCGGCTATATGGGCATCATCATAGTGCCGATCATATTTTCTGGTCCTTTGGGATCATTACGTTCATTTAGAATCATTTTGAAAATAGAGTTCTCCTTAAGCCGTTGCTAGAGAGCGTGGCCGGTGTTGCATATTTCAGTACTGGTCTTGAACAGACGCAATAAAACCGATTCTTCTATTTTCGTTTATTTCTGTAGTCTTTGCTTCCAAAGGATCTAATTTATCTTCACTGCAGTTGGTGTTGTGCCGTGAGGCAGCGGCCGTAAAACGTCTCACCGTACATCATCATAGTGCAGATTATATTTTCTGGTCCTTCGGGATAATTGAGTTCATTAAGAATCGTTTTGAAAATAGACGGTTCTCCTTAAGCCGGCGCTAGCGGGCGTGGCCAGTGTCGTACATTTCAGTACTGGTCTTGAACAGACATAATAAAACCGAGTCTGCTCATGATTTCCTATCATTTGGTGTATTCTTTGCTTCCAAAGGATCCAACTATTCAGAAGGTGTTTATTTTCACTGTAAAGAACTATTTTCTTGTGTGTGTGTGTGTGTGTGTGTGTGTGTGTGTGTGTGTGTGTGTGTGTGTGTGTGTGTGTGTGTGTGTGTGTGTGTGTGTGTGCGTGCGTGCGTGCGTGCGTACGTGCGTGCGTGCGTGCGTGCGTTCGTTTGTGTGTTTCAAAAATGTGATAGAAAAAATATAATTTTCTCTTGTACTTGTAAATGTAGCACCATACTATCTTTCGGGTGGATTTTTTCCGGGTACTCCTGTTTATACCCACATTTGATTAACGACCGGCTTGAAATAATTGAAATAATCTTGAAAGGGCCGTCAAAACCAAAACCAAAAAATATCCATCTGACCTACGAAACGTGACATGTAATACATGTAACTTCGAGTCAAGCGTGTTGCGGAAACATATTTCTTGGTGACCAGATATCGAACTACAAACTTTCCATGTAATTTCCTTCCTTTAATATACATATGTCCTCAAGAAGGTGAAATATTTCAGTCTAATTTGAATTTGTCACGAAATAGAAAGATGAAGCTGAACGTATTTGTTTTGTTTGATTTGAGGCTTAACGTCCCTGTCAACACTGTAAATGTCATTTTGGAGCCGTTCCTTCCAATTTTGTGGGACTTTTACCCGACATTGAGATGAAATGACATCTCAAGCCCTGTCGCCCAATGAAACCAATAGGGTTTATAAGCATGGGCGGTACGTCTCAAACCGCTTTGCCTGGGCAGGCTTGAAGCTGAACGTTTGTTTTAGTTTGTTTGATTTGAGGTTTAACGTCCCCGTCAACACTGTATAGGGCACTGTACGTTGCTTCCAATTTTACCCGACACTGAGGTGAAATGACATCTCAAGCCCTGTCGCCCAATGTAACCAATAGGGTTTATAAGCATGGACGGTCAGACTCGCACCGCTTTGCCTGGACAGGCTTAGATCCTCAAAGCGGTTTACCAGTACTCGGATTCAGCTCTGCGTGGAAGCATCATGCAGCCCATTTATTTCTCCAAGCCCCGATGGGCGGGGGCCGAGTATGTCCTCAAGTACGTGAAATATTTCAGTCTAATTTGAATTTGTCACGAAGTAGAAAGCTGAATCTGAACGATATGTGACAGTAATGAAAACATAATTATACATGTGCATGTACAATAAAATCAAAGTACTGTCAGCACCGGGGAGTCGATTGTCTTCGAGTGTAGATTGGGAAAATGGGCCTGAACAAATTGATAAATTGTGGTCGCCGAGGCGATTCTAACAAATAGAGTAAAAGTCCCCTATTAAGACGACCTAAAATTAGGACTAATTCTGCTATAAAAAGCCTATTTTAAAGGGGACACTTAATTTTCTTTGTGTTTTCTGCCTACAATGTCATCTGGTTAGGTACCACCTTTGGGACTGTTCACAAGTGGTCTTTAAGACCACTTTTAAACAGTCCCAAAGGTGGTCTTAATATAGGAATTTTACAGTATTCACAACATATCATTCTTGGAGTCAGTAAACGTATTAATTACAATTTGCCTGAATGTCCCCATTAAACGACTCGCCTTTCAAGAGCCAAGGATTCGTGCCATTGGAATTTTCCATTACGAAAACACGCCTATACAAATACATTGTAAATTTTACCGCTGAAAAAAAAAAACGAAAATTTTAAGATGAAAAATTGTGATATTTTTCTTATTTCTGCTCAAAATATAGATTGTGGGTACTCATTAGAACCGCGTCATCGAGGCGGTTCTAACGAGTACCCACAATCTATGTTTTAGAGCAGAAATAAGAAAAAATAAAGTTTACCCCTGTAAACCCCAATTTTGCTATATTAAAGTGGGGTTAAAGGGGGATCAAAATTATACAGGCGTGTTTGCGTGATGGTTACCACAATTTTGCCCTTATATCGAATGTAGGTATAAAGAGGGTAGACCGTATTTATAATTTGGGGACATTGTTTTCCTCCGAAAACATTTCTAGGTACAAACTTTTTGTGGTAAAATTACAAAGATGGAAGAATTTACTATAAAACTCAGTGTTGATTGGGTTAATGTTCTTTAGGACAGGAATCCAAGCACTTACATAACGTGATTCAACGTTGAATCCGGTTGAAACAACGTTACACAAACGCTCTTTTCACGTAAACACATAATGTTGAATAATTGCTGTTATTTGGGCCCCCGCCCATCGGGCTCGAAGAAATAGATGGGCTGCATGATGCTTCCACGAAGAGCTGAAACTGACCTGCACACGAGTACTGGTAAACAGCTTAGAGGACCTAGGCCTGCCTGGGCAAAGCGGTGCGAGTAGGCCCGTTCATGCTTATAAACCCTATGGGGTTCATTGGGCGACAGGGCTTGAGATGTAATTTCATCTCAATGTCAGGTAACAATCCCTCAGAATTGGAAGCAACGTCTCCAAAATGACCTATACAGTGTTGACGGGGACGTTAAACCTCAAATAAAAGCTTTGCCGTTAAGCTACTCTTGAGCTCGAAAACATGTCCTCTCTCGATTTGGACAAAGAGTTGTTTTTTCTATTATCAATTCTCTCTCTCTCTCTCTCTCTCTCTCTCTCTCTCTCTCTCTCTCTCTCTCTCTCTCTCTCTCTCTCTCTCTCTCTCTCTCTGTCTCTCTCTCTCTCTCTCTCTCTCTCTCTCTCTCTCTCTCTCTCTCTCTCTCAGAATGCAAAGTCTGATATAAGGAACAACACTAATATTTGAACAAGTCTGTTGCGTATAGCACAATATTGTCGTTCTTATAATCAAAGCACTGCACTGACAGCACTGGTGGATTTGTTTGTTTGTATTGGAGTTTAACGGCCCAGTCAATACTATGTAGGTCATTTTTAGCCCATAAATTTACCTATCCACAATTTACCTGGGCAGGCTTATCCATAAGCGGTTAACATCACGAAAACACGCCTATATAATTTTGACCCCCAGGAACCCCACTTTTATATAGTAAAACTGGGGTTTCCGGGGGTATACCTTATTTTTCTTATTTCTGCTCTAAAATATAGATTCTGGGTACTCGTTAGAACCGCTTCGATGAGGCGGTTCTAACGAGTGCCCGCAATCTATATTTTGAGCAGAAAAAAGAAAAATATCACAATTTTTTACATCTTAAAATGTTCATTTTTTCGGCGATAAAGATGGCAATGTATTTGTATAGGCGTGTTTGCGTAATGACCAGTACAGTACACAACTGACAACTGTCCTCCTTGAATCAGCGGAAAGGGAGAGAAGGACCGTAGAAAAGATTTCATGATCCATCTTCAATCTCCACGAAAGAAAGTTGCTGACTCGGGCAGGTACCGAACCCGCGACCTCCAGATCACCAGTCAGACGCGCATCCAGCTGAGCTACCGAGGCTGGCCAAATCGTTCAAATATCAGGCAATGTTATTAAGTGTGAATACTTCATAACCGCCTACATTATGGAAGTTAAAAATTGGAGGATAGCGTGTAATTTCGTCTTAGATCAAAAGTTCAGATACTGCGGAGTATTCTGTCAAGGCAAATACGGTATAGAAATCATTCGTTTTATGGGTACAGTTCTTTTTGTACCAAACCAGTGACGTCCCGATCACTGGGCCAGTGCAAGCAACATTTATTACAGTGTGTACAGTAAGAAAACCTCAATAACTTGCGAAATGTACAACCTGATAGCTTCTAACTTGTCCAAATTGTAAGTACCGATTTGTTCAATTCTTAATTGAAAATATGTTCCAGGTTATTTTCAAAATAGAACACGTGTGATTTTTTATGCTTTTTTCATAAAATGAAATCACATGCTGCCATAAATCGGACGCTGAATGAGCTATAACTTGGGTTACACGTCTGTCATTAGGCAAATATAAAATTGGATATGCGAAGGCCCCTTCCAAAAATAAATTGTTTGGAAGTACATACCCTTTTTTATACAGATCAACAGCAAAATGTTCAAAAATCTGCACTCTTTGACTGGGCCAACACGCGACTACTGAAAATTTCGTGTACAGTGGTTCTCTTGCGTGGTAATTATGTATTTTGAATTTTTAGGTTTTACGTCAATACTGTTTGAATCATTTTGGAGGCGTGACGTTACCCAACATTGAGATGGAATGATTCCTCAAGACCTGCCGCGCAAACAAATCAAAAGGGTTTATATGTACGGTCCGACTCGCACCACTTTACAGGCTTAGACAGTCTAAGCGGTTTCCAAGTTCTCAGCTCTGCGAGGAAGCATCATGCAACCAAATCTATTTCTCCAAGTTCCGATGGAAGGGGCCGTGTATTTATCCCTTATCAATGCCCATTATTTACGTTGTCATCGTTCAGTTCATGTAAATGCATTTCAAAATAGAAGAATCGATACAGTTACCGCACCGGTCCCGCCCACCGGGGCTTGAAGAAATAGGCTTTCACGCAGAGCTGACACAGACCCGCACACGAGTACTGGTAATCCGCTTAGAGGATCTAAGCCTGTCCAGGCAAACGGTGCAAGTCGGACCGTCTATGCTTATAAACACTATACGTTTCATTGGGTACCAGGGCTTGAGATGTCATTTCATCTCAATGTTGGGTAAAGGTCCCATAAAAATTGTTGGCCACGTCTCCAGAATGACCTTTACAGTGTTGACGGGGACGTTAAGCCTCTAATCAAACAAACATACAAAACAGTTACCGCACACCCACTAAGGGAGAGAAATACGAACATAAAATGAAAACGGCAAAAGGACAGTTACTTTGCCACAAATGGCTATCAAAAATAATATGATATTAGCAATGCACACATGAAAACGACGACAGAAGAATCGCCTTGGAACTTTCAGTAAAAAGTTCTCTTTTTTGGGGGGTGGGGGAGTGGGGGTGGCTTAAACTGATTTTACGTCGCCACAAACCTCGCCTTAGGTTCTGTCGTAAGGTGTGCAGTCCGCGTGAAGAGTTATCTCTAGTGCATCTGCACAGATGCTCAAGTCTACCTAAATGGTCTCACATGCCGTCCATCAACGTGAAACTCCAAAAACATATCACGAAAACACGCCTATATAACTCTGACCTCCTTGAAACCCACTTCAATATAGTAAAACCGGGGTTTACAGCGGTAAACTTATTTTTCTTATTTCTGTCCCGAAAGTTAGATTGTGGCTACTTGTTAGAACCGCCTCGATGAGGCGGTTCTTACGTGTACCCAGAACCTATATTTTGAGCAGAAACAAGAAAAATACCACAATTTGTCATCAGAAAATTTTCCTTTTTTATCGGCTGTAAAATTTACAATGTGTTTGAATAGGCGTGTTTTCGTAATGCTATCGGAATCTGCAAGGTAAGGACCACCTTAGGACCCGCGCCCATCGGGGTTTGAAGAAATACATGGGCTGCATGATGCTTCCACACAGAGCTGAATCCGACTGCACACGTGTACTGGTAAACCGCTTAGAGGATATAAGCCTGTCCAGGCAGAGCGGTGCGCACGAGTCGGACCATCCATGCTTATAAACCCTATTGGTTTCATTGGACGACAGGGCTTGAGATGTCATTTCATCTCATTGTCAGGTCAAAGTCCCACAAAATCGGAAGCAACGTCTCCAAAATGACCTTTACAGTGTTGACGGGGACGTTAAACCTCAAATCAAACAAACACGCGCGCGATTTTGTCTGTTGAACTGTCCCAAGGCGGCCGTTTCAGTGCAGTATATTATTCAATCTGGGTGTTTTTTGTCACCGAAACTTTCTCTTTTTCCATTACGAAAACACGCCTATACAAATACATTGTATTTTTTTGGCCGAAAAGAAAACACTTTAAGATGAAAAATTTGTGATATTTTTCTTATTTCTGCTCAATATATAGATTGTGACTAGTCGTTAGAACCGCCTCATAGTTTAGAGAAAAATAAAAAAAATAAGCTTTTCACCCTGTTAACCCCAGTTTTACTATATAAAAGTGGGGTTTGAGGGGATGAAAATTATACAGGCGTGTTTTCGTGATGGACGCGGCTTTGAATGGCTGTTTGCACCGGCTTTGGATGGCTGTGTAGATTATATTTTCTTGTCCTTTCGGATCATTGATTCCATTGTGGAATTTGGAAATATCTGGGGGTCACTGATGAGGCCTAATTGGCCGAAACTGCCGCCCCCGCCCATAGGGGCTTGAAGAAATATATGGGCTGCACGATGCTTCCACGCAGAGCTGAATCCGGCCCGCACACTAGTACTGGTAAACCGCTTAGAGGATCTAAGCCTGTCCAGGAACCGCGGTGCGAGGCGGACTGTCCATGCTAATAAACCCTATTGGTTTCATTGGGCGACAGGACTTGAAATGTCATTTCATCTCAATGTCGGGTAAAAGTCCCACAGAATTGGAAGCAACGTCTCCAAAATGACCTTTACAGTGTTGACGGGGACGTTAAACCTCAAATCAAACAAACAAACAATGGCCGAAACTAGCTAGTCTGGCCCAGAAAACATGTACACTCCATATTTGTCACTTCTGTGGTGTCACTTTCTTGCTTCCAAAGGATAACCCTTTTATAGAACCTATTTATTAGCCGTGACTTTCGTGACCAATATTTTCTTTCTGTTTTACTACGGAATGGAGCGTCTTAAGCGTGTCCTGCATATTTCTTATCAGTGCTAAATAGTGAAATCATGTACACAGTCTAGGGTCACCACTGGCGAATCGGAATCATGACACGGGAAAACGGATGACAACAAATAAATGTATTTTTGGACTATTTGGAATAAATCAAAACGTTTCTATAAAAGCTAATATTATAGCCAGCTTAAGGCAACCGTATTTATTTGAATTGAGGTTTAACGCCCACGTCAAACTGTCTAGGTCATTTTGGAGACTTTGCGTCCAATTCTGTGGGACTTTAACCGATACGGAGATGAAATGGCATCTCAAACCCTGTCACACAAAGCAAACCAGTAGGTTTTTTATGCATTGACCCGACTTGCACCACTTTGCCGGGGCAGGCTTATGCCTTCTAAGCGGTTTACCAGTACTCATGTGAGGTTGGAAGCACTTTATAGCACAATCTATTTCTCCAAGCCTCGATGGGCGGGGGCCCACAGTGAGTGTCTGAGTTTTACGTCTCACTAACAGCTAATGTCATACGGAGACGGGACCTCGATTTAAATACTCATCCGAAAGTCTGGAGAGGTCCGGGATCGATCCTGCGACCCCCGATTTACAAGGCGAGTAGCATATTCACTACACTACGGAGGCTTCTATGGTCCGTCTACAGTAGAATTGCGCTAAATTAAGAATAGTTCTGCTTATAAAAGTATATTTAAAAGGCTTCAGCTGTTATTTATTCGTGTTTTCTAAACACAGTGTCCTCTAGTAGGGGGGGGGGGGGCACCTTTGGGACTGTTCAAAAGTGGTCTTCAAGACCACTTTTGAACAATCCCAAAAGTGGTCTTAATGTTGGAATTGACTGTTGTTTATATACAGTTTTAACAGTTTTATAAGGGTATACACTGTTTGCTTAAATGTGGAGATTGGGCTAATCTAAACAGTTTAAATATTTTCCCATCCTACGGACCCACTGTGTACTAATGCCGGCCTCGGTAGCTCCGTCTGACGCGCGTCTAACGGTTGATCGGGAGGTTGCGTGATCGATCTCTGTCGGGTTGTTTGTGTGTTTGACTTTAGGTTTAACGTCCTCATCAACACTCTTCAGATCATTTTGGAGACGTTGCTTCCAACTGTGTGAGGCTTTTACCCAACATTGAGATGAAATGACATCTCAAGCCCTGCCGCCAAATGAAACCAAAAGGCTTATATGCACTGGACGGTCTGACTCACACCGATTTGACTGGGCAGGCTTAGCCCTTCTAAATGGTGTACCATTACTCGTGAGTGGTCAGTCGCAACATGCAGCCATATCAATTTCTCCGAGCCGCGATGGGCGTGGGCGAACATTATTTCGTGGATTGATCGGATCAGATCAATCTTTCCTACCATCATTCTCTCACAAAGGGAATTAGACAGTTTTAAAGTAGCACAAGAAGATAACCGCTTATACATGAGGCTGCCTAGGTAAATAAACTGGCTCCATATAACGAGGGTCGTTCATTAAGTATCTGGCCTTACTGACTTAGAGCCACGCTTGATTTCTTTCTCCCCATTGTCACCCCGCAGCAATAATAAATTCCTCCATCGATGTTTCCAGGCTGAATGTCCATTTTTCGTAGAATCCAGGGTCTTTAGAGAGCTCTTCATCTGACTGGAAGTGACGTCCACGCAATTCTTTCTTCGTGCTCGAAAAGAAGAAGTAATTACTTGGTGCCATATCAGGAAATGAGGGTTCATGGGATAGGTGTTTGAAACCGTTCCGCTTCATTGCAAGTATGGACTCAAAAACACCCCTATATAATTTTGACCCCCCTCGAAGCCCACTTTTATATAGTAAAACTGGGGTTTGCGGGGGTAAACCTTATTTTCTTATTTCTACTCTAAAATATAAATTGTGGATATTCGTTAGAACCGCCTCGCTGAGGCGGTTCTAACGAGTACTCACAATCTCTGTTTTAAGCAGAAATAAGAAAAATATCACATTTTTTTTCAGATTAAAATTTTCATATTTCGATGGTAAAGATTACCATGTATTTGTGCAGGCGTGTTTTCGTAATGTATTGACTCTAGCATTGCCATGTTGCAACAGCACAACTTTTGTAATTTTTAAACGCCTTTTCTGTACTATACCTGCACGTAACTGGTCCTAGATATTATCATAATAGTCCATATTAATAGTCTGGACATGAGATAAATAGTCCACCAACAGAACACCTTTGCTATCCCAAAACACGGTTGCCGTGACCTTGCCAACTGAAGACTAGGCTTTGAATTTCTTTGGACGCGATGAACCGTGATCAGTCCATTGTTTACTCTGCTGTTTAGTCCCAGGATCATAATAATGGATTCCAGTTTCGTCCATGGTAAAACTTCCTTCAAGAGGTCTTCCGGATCAGAATAATCTCTTCCAGATGTAACATAGACATGGGCTCTCGGACAGCTCATTGTTCTTTACTGGGGCATTTTGGCATCCAGCATGCTGAAAGCTTCCTCATGTCCAGCTGTTCATGCAAACCTCAGAAATCTCCAGTCTTCTAGCCTTTTCAAAAACTTTCATTCGCCTGTCCTACTTTTCAGGTTCCCTTGGATTTTCACTGGTGACGACATCAGTAGCGTTCATGGTGCTCGTCCCTACCACATTTTTAATCAGCCATCCAATTTTTAACAACTGAATATGAATTCACAATCTTTCATATATTTCCAGGTTCGTCAGTTATCTTATCACTGCTCTGTACTCTTTTGTGAAGACATTTCGTTAACACTGACCCCTGCCATGTTATTTTACCTCGCACGGAATACTAGACTGACCGATAAAATTTTGTGCAATATGTTCTAGAAAGGGTTATCCTTTGGAAGCAAGGAATACATCACCGAACTGGGAAATATGGAGTGTACATGTTTTCTGGGCCAGACTAGCTAGTTGCGGCCAATAAGGCCTCATCAGTGACCATCGAATATTTTCAAAATTCAACAATGGAATCAATGATCCCAAAGGACAAGAAAATATAAACTACACTATGATGTAGGGCAGGGAGACTTTTTACGGCCGCCACACATTCCCAGACACCAGCTGTATTGACGCTAAATATGTTCTAGAAAGGGTTATCATTTGGGAGCATGGAGTACTCGTACACCACAGAAGTGGAAAATATTGAGTGTGAGTGTGTGCATATTTTCTGGGCCAGACTAGCTAGTTTCGGCCAATTAAGCCTTATCAGTGACTCTCAAATATTTTCGAAATTCAACAAGGGAATTCGAATGATCCCAAAGGACAAGAAAATATAACCCTGTATAAGGCATTGATATACGTATAGTATGTGAAAAGCGTGTAATTGCCACGGGTCAGTAACTGGGTTAGGCCAGTATAATATTAAACGACGCTCGCACCTAAAAAGTGTTGACTGGGTCGTAAAACAAACAAGCAAACAAAAACAGTGCTGCTATTTTTATTGTTTCTTTGTTTGTATTGGAGTTTAACGGCCCAGACAACACTATTTAGGTCATTTTTGAGCCGGTCGGTTTACCTATCCACACTTTCCTGGGAAGGCTTATACGTAAGCGGTTAACCAGTACAGTGCACATTCTTTCGCCAGAAACTGACAACTGCCCTTCTTGAATCAGCGGAAGTGAGAGACTGACCGTAGAAAAGATTTCATTACCAATCTCCACGAAAGAATGTTGCCGACCCCGGCAGGTATCGAACCCGCGTCCTCCTGGTCACCAGTCAGACGCGCATCCGACTGAGCTACCGAGGCCGGCTTTTTTTTAATCTTACCTATTTTGCTAATGTTGTTTTTCAGGACAACTTGTTTTGGAATAAATAACTACAAACGCGAGAATGCTGCGGTTACTTGTGGAATACTCACTCACGATCATGCTGATAAGAACTGGATCTGGTATGACATCAATATGACGGTCCTTACAATGTGTTTATCATATGACGTCGTTGATAAGCAGTGGAAAACGTCTTGTTATAAAACTCGTATGACCACACGTGTAATAACCCTTTGGTGGGATTATGTTACGCCATGACGACGTCCATGTCAACCATGCATTTTTGTGGGAAAGTTGTCAAATTTAAAGGCGATAAAATCCAATTTTAAGTGTTCATCTGATAAAAAGAATCTTACCCTCGTGGTCATTTCATATGAAATTTATGAAACGAGCCGAAGGCTAAAGGCTCGTTTCATAAATTTCATATGAAATGACCGCGAGGGTAAGATCATCTTTTAATCCACTAGTTGATTAACTATGCAAATTATTTAGACACGCCCCGTAACGTTACACCTACGATGTCCTTAACGACGTCGCGTTTACTAATGGTAGAATATGGTCTTTTTTGTAAAAAAAAAAAGGTGAAAAAATGCGATTTCAATGTCATATGATAAACAGAATCTTGCATTCATGATCATGTAATATTGAATTTATTAAACTCGTTGAGGAAAAGGGATAAACTGCTCAGCAAAGCTTCGCACTTTATGCCTTTTCCTCAACTCGTTTAACCCTTTCCCACTCAGGGATTTTCTGAATTTCGCTGATTTTCATAGTGTTGCACCTGACAGCAACTCCACTTAGGCATTGTTTCGGATGGTCTGTTTTCCACCAAACTCGTTATGAATGTCCATTGGGCAGTAGCCTTTCAAATGCAAACTTTCATGACTTGATCATTGTTGTCATGGTAAGGAAGGAACATCTCAAAGTTGGCAAAAAGTGTGATTTCACATGAATTTTTGACCAAATCTTAATCTTCATACAGCTGTCAAGGCAACAATTAAGGGGTTTGGCACTGGCCAATTCAACTGTTTGCAGCATGTTTTATCAGCATCAATTTTGAGGCATTTTGACCCCAGACACCCTCAGATATACATTTTAGCGGCCGGTTGGATGTGAGGGGGGGGCGGGGGGGGGGGCAACGCCCCCCTCCCCTCCACCCCCTCCCCCAGAATATCCAGAATATTTTAGTGGGTAGGCGCCCGAAAAAACAGTTTTTTTTAGGCCAACAAATCGTAAAGCAAACATAACTATCCAGGGGTAGGAAATGCAGATTTTAGGTGCTTCTGGGGCTTAAAATGGGGGGGGGGGGGGTGCAGACACGTAAGAACATGTATCTGAGTGGGAAAGGGTTAATAAATTCAATAATACATGGACACTGGCGCATGTAAAAATTCTTTATTTAACATTCAGTTTTAGTGTAATCACATAGGGATCGCGGGATCGATCCCGGGCTTCTCCGTATGACCTTAGCTGTTGGTGAGACGTAAAACTCAAACACTCACTCATAGTGTTATTGGACTGATATCGGAATTGTATATTGAAGGACACGAGCTTGCAAGTGCAATATCAGTGCAGTTATCATTTCATTATCTAAAGTCTTTCAAATCGCAGTGAGACATGACTGCACTTTTAATTTTGGACTAGTCCGTGTTTTAGGTAAGTCGCCCTTCAGTTGGGATTTTACATTGGAATATATAGTTTTAACTGAGATTCGTACTGCATCATGACTAACCAGTGAGTTTTACGTCCCACCCAACAGCCAAGGTCATACGGAGACGGGACCTCGGTTTTAAAGACTCATCCGAAAGTCTTGAGAAGCCCGGGATCGAATCATACTAACCAGTTGGCCACGCCTTTCACATAATGGCATTATAAAAAAAAACTTATTTATAATTTTCAAATCCTGTGAAAAAAGAAACTCCGAAACCTGCTTCCCCCTAAAACATGGAAAAGTCTTGTCACGCTTGAACGTTGAACTCTCAAAGGTCATTGATAAACTATACATATAGCTAATAATAATAATAATAATAATAATAATAATAATAATAATCTTGTAATCAGACCGCCGGCCTCGGTAGCTCAGTCGGATGCGCGTCAGACTGGTGCTCAGGAGGACGCGGGCGGTCGGCAACATTATTTCGTGGAGATTAATCATGACATCTTTTCTACGGTCATTCTCTCCCTTCTGCTGATTCAAGAAGGGCAGTTGTCAGTTGCTGGCGAAGGAATATGCACTGTACTGGTTAACTGCTTACGGCATAAGCCTGTCCCGGAAAAGTGTGGATAGGTAAACTGACCGGCTCAAAATAGTGTTGACTGGGCCGTTAAACTCCAATACAAACAAACTTGTTATCAGACCAATTTTGGAACTGTAAAAGTCGCAAAGGTGGTGCTTTACTACAACACAATCGTTGCAGTAAAAAGAAGAAAAAAGGCAATTGATAGAGGATCTTACATGAGTGTTCATGTATTATAAAGTTTATTAAACTCGTTGAGGAAAAGGGATAAAGTGCGAGGCTTTACCGAGCATTTTATCCCCTTTTCTCAGCGAGTTTAATAAATTCAATAATACATGAGCACGAATGCAAGATTCTATTTATCATATGACATTTAAAACAAATCTTATTCACGATTTGTTTACAAAATGTCAATATTCCGCCATTAGAAAATGCGACGTCGTTAAGGACGTTGTACGCCTAACGTTATTGGGCGTATGTAACTAATTTGCATATTTACTCCACTAGTGGATTATCGAATTTATTACTATAATGTTATTAATAAAGTAATTTCGTATTGGCCCAGGCACAGGTCCGAGGTGTGCTGTATTGGCTCGAGTCCGAAGGCCGAGGGCCAATGCAGCTGACCGAGGACCTGTTACTGGATCAATATGAAATTACTTTATTAATGAAAAGTTTATTAATTGGCACTATAAAACCCAAACAAGATTATTGATTTTTGACCTCAGTTAATATTGGCTGACCTTGTGTTAATACGGATGACCTCCGATCAATACAGGATATAGAGGATCTTATATGAGTGTTCATGTATTATTGAATTTATTAAACGAGTTGAGAAAAAGGGATAAAATGCGAGGCTTTGCCGAGCATTTTATCCTTTTTCCTCGAGTTTAATAAATTCAATAATACATGAACACGAATGCAAGATTCTATTTATCTTATGACAATCAAAACGCATTTTACTCACGATTGTTTCACAAAAATGTCAATATTCCGTCATTAGAACAAGCGACGTCGTTAAGGACGTCGTACATGTAACGTAACGGGACGTATGTAGCTAATTTGCATATTTAATCCACTAGTGGATTATCGAAAATATTACATGGCGTTATTACACTCTCAGACGCGACGTCATATGATAAATACATATTATCACTACAGTAACTTGATCTGACGCATTGTATCACGTCGAGTGGATGTTTCCAGATCAGCGTATCACACGAGACGCGCAGCGTCGAGTGTGATGCGTAAGATCTGGAAACATCCAAGAGACGTGATACTGTGCGACAGATCAAGTTATTTTAGTGATAATACGTTTATTATATACCTTTTTTCGCTTTTAATAAAGTCTTTTGTCAACGTAAATTGGCGGGAAACTTTGACGTTACATTCTGTGTGTAAGTGACGTCATCATTTCGAACGTTTGGTTCCGCGTTATCGATGGCTGTTTTCTAACGTCGCAACAAATGCCGGGACTCAGGGTTTGCAGGAGTGTGATACGGAATCGGAAAACGCGAGTGCGTGATACGGGATTCTGTATTTTTGTGTCGGAAAACTGATAGTAGACAGCAGTATTTCTTGTAGGTATATAATAAAGTCAATTAATAAATGGCGTTATTACACTCTCAGACGTGACGTCGTATGATTAAATATTTTCTTTCTTCACTTCCTTTGGAAGTAGAAGCAAGCGCTGATTAGAGGAGAGCAACCAGCTCTCTATACAGAGAACACCAAGTTCGTGTCTTTTGATATCAAGTTTATCAGACAAGGCTTCGAGAACGCTTGTAGAATCGCGAGGCTTGCCGAGCTATTCTACATGCGTTCTCGAAGCCGAGCCTGATAAACTTGATATCCTTTTGATATCATGTTTATCAGGAAAGGCTTCGAGAACGCTTGTAGAATCGCGAGGTTTGCCGAGCTATTGTACATGCGTTCTCGAAGCCGAGCCTGATAAACTTGATATCAAAAGACACGGATCTGGTATTCTATTTATCAGTTTATCCCATTGAACACTCTTAGATTAGCAGTTTACGATCACTTTAATATCGATGGTCATCAGTGCTTCCCAACATTCTGGCGGTCGATATATTTAGTATCAGCTGACCATATTTTTTCCTGTGGTATTTAATAAGTATTTTTCCCATTTTTCCCGTAATAATAACATTTTTGCCATTTTTTTCCAGTAGTTTCATTCAGTCATAAAAGTGCAATGTCACGTTGACCTGATAAAGCTAACTTGTCCTGAGATAGCATATCTTTATCAGGTCAAGGTGTTACAATGCAGTTAATACAGGTGGTAACTGATAATGCTCCCATACAGACACCTGTTTGCTTGGTTTGCTTGGTTTTGTATCTGATTGGTCTGAAGGCAACCAAATACTTCTCAAGTGTCATTAGTGTCAGATGCTGAAACCACCACATGGTATTTTATTTCTCAAAACATTGACATAGCCAGTGAATCAGCCAATAGTCTATGTTTGTTTGTTTGTTTGTTTGTTTGTTTGAGGTTTAAAGTCCCCGTCAACGCTATATATGTCATTGTGGAGACGTTGCTTCCAGTTTTGTGGGACTTTTACCCGACATTGGGATTAGATCCTCTTAGCGGTTTACCAGTACTCGTGTGCGGTCGTTTTCAGCTCTGCGCGGAAGCATCATGCAGCCCATCTATTTCTTCAAGCCCCGATGGGCGGGGACCGCAATAATCTATGTACATGTATTTCAAATGTGTTTCTTTATTATGCATTTAATGGTCAATTCTTTAGTCATGTATATATTTTTCATATTTTTTGTAGTGAAATCAATGCATATCTGAAACAAATAAAAGTGATATTTTCACACTGTGAAAATATAAATAATATTTTCACAGAGTGAAAATTAACACGGCCATGTTATTTTCACAGTAGCAGTCCGGACTCCTTTTCTCGCCCAAATTCATATATTATCTATAAAATAATTCTGTAAAATACCTTGAAAAATCATTCTTCGAACTGTAAAAATGCTGTATTCAAGATGGCGATCTGTTTATGGTTTGCAACTGACAGCTATGACGTCATAGCCAAGTCAAAAATTGTGACGTAAGATCCGATTGACCAGTTACAGTAAGTGTCCCAAAATGTCATCAAATAAAAAGAAAATTTACTTTTTTGTTTCGATAAATATCAAAAATATTTCATCTCGTGTGTTGAAAACATCAGAATGCTTCGCACTCGTGAAAATTCTGATATTTTCAACACACTCGATGAAATATTTTGGGTATTCATCTCAAAAAAGTAAATTCCCTCTATTTATTTTATACTCTGCAGTGAAATCAATGCATACCTACAACAAAAAAAAAATGATATTTTCACACTATGAAAAATAGCATGTTCTTGTTATTTTCAAAGTAGCAGCCCGGACTGCTTTTTCTCGCCAAAATTCATATGTTATCGATAACATAATTCTGTAAAATACCTTGAAAAAAGCTCTTTGAACTCTAAAACTGGCGATATGTTTATGTTTTGAAACTGACAGTTCTGACGCCATAGCCAGGTCAAAATTGTGATGTAATATACGATTGATCAATTACTGTAAATATCAGTATAAGATTATAAAACTAGAGCGCGCAGTCGATGGCAAGCCATCGCAAATCCCCACGTTTTCTCCACAGTAGGTCAAAATTTGACCTTTTGACCCCTCCCCAGGGCCCCTGGGGGCGGGGACAAAAAAAAATGTGCTCTTGCGCAAGCCATTCATGTAAGCAACTCGCATACCAAATTTGGTTGAATTCCGGTTAACGGTTTAGGAGGAGATAGCCGGACAGACAGACGGACAGACAGACAGACGGACAGACGGACGGACGGACGGAGGCGATAACAATATCCCCACTTTTCGTTGAAAAACGTGGGGATAATAAAAAGAAAAGTTACTTTTTTTCCGAGGATACCAAATATATTTCATCTCGTGTGTTGAAAACATCCCAGTTTTCAATACACTCGATGAAATATTTGTTTTAAAAAGTAAATATCCTCTATTTATTAAATGCACTTGTAATAATTTTGACCTGAGCAGACTTCAACTTGACGTAAACCGCGATATAGATAAAGTGGGCGACCCCCGCCCATCGGGGCTTGAAGAAATAGATAGGCTGCATGATGCTTCCAACCAGAGCTGACACGCACACGAGTACTGGTAAACCACTTAGAGGATCTAAGCCTGCCCGTCCAAAGCGATGGGAGTCGGTCCGCCCATGCTTATAAACCCTATTGGTTTCATTGGATGACAGGGCTTGAGATGTCATTTCATCTCAGTGTCGGGTAAAAGTCCCACAAAATTGGACGCAACGTCTCCAAAAGGACATATACAGTGCTGACGGGGACATTAAACCTCAAATCAAACAAAGCATTCAATAATGTCATTTCAGATCATTTGCAAAATGTTGTTTTACATTAAGTTATTTAGGAGATAACTGTATTCAAAATTGTCATTTGGGGAGGTAAATCGGCGGTTTTACGGTCAGAAATTTCGTTTTATGGCGACGCGTTAGTCTTAGACATTCTAAGCGGTGTACAGTACTCGTGTCCGGTCAGTTTCAGCTTTGCGTGGAAGCACCATGCAACCCAATCAACTGCTCCAAGCCCTGATGGGCGGGGGCCCCAAACTTGGTCAGTATTGCAACTTTCCCTGACTAAATGAAGAAGCTTTGTGGCTATTACACAACCCTAACAGTGCATATCGAAGGCTCTGATCAGACTGGGCGGATATACATTCTGATCTTAGTCTTCGTTGTGCGCAAATACTCCAACCCCATTTTTGCTTGGTGGGGCTTATATTGTCTACGTTATATGTATGTTTCAGTGTGTTTGCTATTACCACGTGCTTAATGAAACTGTGTATGTAACTGTAGGGGAAGGGCCGTAACTAATGTTGAGAGAACTTGTGGCCCAACCCCGTTGCTTATTATTATATGCAATAAAATATGATTAAACTAAACTATGTTTCAGTCTTTGGTCTCCGATGTTTAGAGTGTTCTGACATGCCAAATCCATATGACTGCAGCATGGTAACTACCTGTGGATCAACGGAGGTATTGAAGAAAACACATTTCTGCTTTTATCATATAACGTCGCGTCTGAGAATGTAATAACGCCATGTAATAAATTCGATAATCCACTTGTGGATTAAATAGCAAATTAGCTAGATACGCCCCGTGACGTTACATGTACGACGTCCTTAACGACGTTGCGTTTACTAATGGCGGAATATTGACATTTTTGTTAAACAGTCGTGATTAAAATGCGTTTGAAATGTCATATGATAAACAGAATCTTGCATTCGTGCTCATGTATTATTCAATTTATTAAACTCGTTGAAGAAAAGGGATAAAATGCTCGACAAAGCCTCGCATTTTATCCCTTTTCCTCAACTCAATAAATTCAATAATACACACTCATGTAAGATCCTCTATTTAGAGCATTGAAGAGAACAAAAAACAAATAAGGAAAACTGACAATATGCGCATAAACAAATGTTTAGCTTATGTAGAGCGGCTCTGAATATATCGTTCGACACGCACTGGATTCAGTCGACATAGTCAGAGCCACTCTACATTATCAGAGCCTTTATTTAGGTAATTTATTCAGGATGTTAGTCTTTTGTTTTCAGTTCTTATTACTCAAAATACATGTATCACACACAAGAGCTGATATATTTCGATCATAACTTACTACAAATCGACAATAATTTTGTTGTTTCCTTATAATTTTCCCAATCTTTCGCCTTTGTTAGAAGAAATACCACCGACATTATTGACTGTATCACAAACATTTATGCCCTTGTGTTTGTTTGTTTGTATTTGAGTTTAAGGGCCCAGTCAACACTGTTAAGGTCATTTTAGCCGGTCAGTTTACCCATCCACACTTTTCCTGTGCAGTCTTTTACGTAATTTTTGGCTTAAATGTGACTTTTTTGTAATGTTTTTAATCCAAGAAAAGCGCCTCCGCCCATCGGGGCTGGGAAAAATAGATTTGGCTGCACGATGCTTCCACGCAGAGCTGATGCCGACCGCACATGAGTACTGGTAATTCGCTAAGAACGTCTAAGCCTGTCCAAGAAAATTGCTGCGAGTCGGCCCGTCCATGCTCATAGGCCCCATTGGTTTCATTGGGCGACAGGGATTGAGATTTCATTTCATCTCAATGTCGGGTAAAAGTCCCAAAGAATTGGAAACAACGTCTCCAAAATGACCTAAATAGTGTTGACGGGAACGTTAAACCTAAAATCAAACAAACAAACCGTCTAACATCAATGAATCTGCGAGAAACGTCATAAAACGGCGGTCTCTTTTACGCCACTCTTCACGCGCTTTGGACTAGTTTGTTTCATAATAAATCAGGCTTCCTTTCCATTGCCTATATAGGCGTGCTGTGTAAAATTGTATACATCTTGTGAATAAGTCCGTGAAATGAATATCCCCCTAAACCCCACTTTATACAGAGAAAACTAGGGTATACGGGGGTATACATTATTTTTCTTATTTTTGCTCCTAGACATAGGTTGTGGGTACTCGTTAGAATCGCCTCAATGAGGCGGTTCAAACGACCACACAAAACCTATGTTTGTGTATTTGTAAGAAAATTATCAAGGATTTTAGTCATTAAAATAGCTATTTTGTAGATGTAAAAAACTACACTTTATCCAATGACGTCGCGTCTGAGAGTGTAATCACGCCATTTAATAAATTCGATAATCCACCAGTGGATTAAATATGCAATTAGTTAGATACGCCCCGTAAGGTTACATGTATGACGTACTTAAAGACGTCGCGTTTACTAATGACGGATATTGACATTTCTGTGAAACAATCGCGAATAAAATGCGTTTTCAATGTCATATGATAAATAGAATCTTGCATTCGTGCTCATGCATTAAACTCGTTGAGGGAAAAAGATAAAATGCTCGGCAAAGCCTCGCATTTTATCCATTTTCCTCAACTCGTTTAATAAATTCAATAATACATGAACACTCATGTAAGATCCTCTTTATATCGCACGGGTGTGTTATCGCAATATTTTCTCTTTATAGAGTTGTTACGTGGAGCAGTTTATCACAAGTAGCGGAGTAATACTATACAACATTGGCTGCAGACCACATTTTGTAAGTTTTCTTATCATATAACGTCCTCTCATTTAATGTATGGCGTCATGTCATAAAAATCATATGACGTCACGTGTAATTAATACGTGGCTTCTGGTGCATAACGTCACGACGCCTTTCGTGACTACCCTGTGTTTAAGAAATAGATCAGCTTTAGCTGTGAGTTTTTAGTAATAAATCACTGTTTGGAGGTCAGTTGTAAAGTAGACAAACCACTTACAACTGACCTACAAATTGTGATTTATTACCCAACAAATCACTCGCTAGAGCTGATCTATTTCGATTCTAACACTCGGCAATAATGTTGTTGTTTCCTTCAGATTCCCACAAACTTTCGCCATGGTTAAAAGACACCCCGCAAAAATATTTATAAATGCATTTATATCCTTCCGTAACGTTTTCGATGCGAGACATTGACGTTACACTGTCTCACGTCAAGGAATCTACGAGTGACGTCACTCGCCACGCTCTTCCGCACAGTGATTTGTTGCATAATAAAACACAGTTACTCCCCATTGCCTAAATAGGCGCGCTTTGTTAGAATTTCTAATGAAATTTTCATGGTCCAGTTGTTCAAAGCATTGTTAGCTTTACGAGCTCGTTAGTGATAATATTGTTAACTCTTCTAGCAAGTACAATATCTAAAAGTTTGGTATTTTGCCTGAAAAACAGGGAACAGCTTTTGCATTTGCAAAAGCTGCTCACATTTTTTCAGCAAAAAATATGAGCACATTGCCATATTAAATGGTCAAAACTTTAACGATACAATAACTAACGACGTCGTGAGTTTTGCACAACTGGTCCCTGATTAATGACAGATTCAATCTGTCCTCTCTAGCTATCCTGCATGTTGTAAAGTAGTTCCGGCTTTCTTACGACTTTCTTCCGGCTTTGAACGCCAAAGAAATATGAGTCCGCACAAAAATGTAGTCCGGTTAGGCGCAGTTATCAAAATTGTACATCCTATAATCGCAATACAAACTTTTGAAGCAGACGACTTGACGATTATTTCTTACCTTTCAGAGAATAGATTCAGCATTTCATATGAATCAGCTGCATCATGCGATACTGTATACCTAGATCAATGCGGCACCTGCTCAGACGTCTGCTCTGGCTTTACACTGTTTTCTAACAATGCTGTCAATATTTAATCCTTAAAGACCAGCCGGTCAGCTGCAGACCAGAATATTAATGGGTTTTCCGACATTCGAGGTCAAGTCTAGGTCAGTTACAACTAGGTGTATATCAGACTTTGCGAGAAAGGCTGTCCCTTTCAACCCTGGAATATGGTACAGATACCTATGCAAACAGTGTAGGTCCTATGATATAATTCTAGGTGCCATATTTAGCAGAATGGACGAGCCCAACTTCAGTAAGGGAAGAGTACACTCCAGAAACTCAAGGCAGTGAATAAATCAAAGCACTGACAACACTCATACCGACTGTCTCTAAATGCAGGCTGGTCATGAACGAGGACTTGGACTGATCCTTTTAAACGTAACGGATGTTAGTAACTGATGCAAAAAATGTAGAACAAGATCAGCACCGTGTTCTGTGGCGTTTGATCTTAGTCTACATTGTTTGCCAGATCGAACATTTTATTCAAGTGCAGATTTTACAGATAACACTTACATGTACCCAAGACTGACAAACGACCCGGCTATGTTTGGGTTGATTGTTTGGCATTCGACCCGAAGTTACTAATAAAAAAGCGATTCAGAGCTAACGTCTACGTGACTATCACTGACTTCTCAGAATAACCTTTTTCTTGCAGAATATAGCCGCAGTGAGATCAGGGTATTCCATAAGACTGAAGAGGGTCATCCTGGAATCATAGGGTGAGCTTGGCAAACAGTGTAGACCAAGTTCGGACGCTGCAGAACGCGATTCTTATCAAAATCTTCACTATTTGTTTGGAATTTCAGAGTTAAATTAAACAGTTTAATCTCAGCCCAGGACTTTTACCCAAACCTACATCCCACCAACACTTTCGGTGTTTTGATATTGAAACCAAACGATTGCATGATTACAGCACGCTTATGCACCATGCCCTTAAGCTAAAAAGGTTAAATCAATCAACCGTGACGTATGGTTACCAGTCCGGCCACGATCCTGTGTTTTGTTTTGTTTGATTTGAGGTTTAACGTCCCCGTCAACACTGTATAGGTCATTTTGGAGACATTGCTTCCAATTTTGTGGGACTTTTACCCGACACTGAGATCAAATGACATCTCAAGCCCTGCCGCCCAATGAAACCAATAGGGTTTATATGCATGGACGGTCCGACTCGCACCTCTTTGCCTGGGCAGGCTTAGATCCTCTAAGCAGATTACCAGTACTCGTGTGCGGGTCGGTTTCAGCTCTGCGTGGAAGCATCATGCAGCCCATCTATTTCTTTAAGCCCCGATGGGCGGGGGCCAACGATCCTGTGTACCACCTTCACACCAGCACTGATAGAAACCACATGTTCAGAATCAAATTTTTGATGTGTGATGTAAGATCGTGCCTAGAAAAGAAGAAATTGTATTTTGTTCTCAAAAAGCATCAAGTGAGAACGTATTGCAACATTTTCATTAAATCCTGGACAGTTAGAGTGAGTGAGTGTTTGAGTTTTACGTCCCACCAACAGCTAAGGTCATACGGAGACGATACCTCGGTTTAAAGACACATCCGATTGAGAAGTCCGGGATCGATCCTGCGATCCCTGGTTTACAAGGCGAGTAGCATAACCACTACACCCCGGAGGCTTCTAATGGACAGTTAGAAGCTGGTCGGAAAGCGGATGGTGTTGACTCTGATTTTGGGTGCCACATGTGTGTGATCTATTTGTCTGTTGGAGCGACATCTTACTATCAACAGGAGACGCTAGTGGACGTCGACGTAGCGGAAGACCGACGTCAGTACGTCAAGATCGATTCATCCGACAGACGCATATGCGAAGCAGATTTCCGCCGGCATCTGCTACACTGTACCTGTAGATAAACACAGGGTTTCAACTACCGACTAATAAGCACTGGCACTGTTCGTCGTCCTTATGCGATGCACTTTTGAGAGCTAGACGTCCCTGTCGTGACCAAAATTAAGACGTCGACACAGTACGGAACAGTTACGCTGGTGCATGAAATACGTACATGTATATTGGCGTCTAAGCGACTCGCGTGATATGCGTTTCAGTGACACATCACACTTAAGCGTGAATCACGCCGATTGTCGTTTCCGGATGTTTCGACATATAGGTGTAAGGTATGCCGAGGCGACGCGTGCGTAATAGAGCATGACATATCGGATGGAATAAGCGAAATGGTATGTCGAGCTATTGCATGTAGCTAGCGACATTAAGAACATTCGAGATCATGGCTGAGACGTTAACTGAACAGCGAGACGTTACATCAATCAAGTGAGTCGGCCTCACGTGGTTCCATTTATTTGTTTACACTCAGAATCCGGGATATCTAATCCAGCAGGATTACGCGCAGGTTTATAGTGCTGTTCTTAGTCAAAAATGTCTTCAAGCCAATGGAATTCATGTTCTGGACTGACCAGCCTTTCTCCACCGATCTCTTTGTGAAAAATAGAGTATCTTTTGTGGGAGGTATCCACAACCGACCAGACAAAAATGTTACTAATTGACAGTAGTATTGTTAAAACTTGAATTTTAATGTTTGGTTTTGAAAACGTAAATAGTTTCTTTCCTAAATTTGAAACATCGAATGGCATTTTATGACACCACCGGTGTATAGACATCTGCAAACATATCATACAATGGAATTTGCAGAACTACTTTTCTAAATTTTAAGATCTTTTTAAAAAGGTTGTCTGTAAGTTTTCAGTGTTTTGATTTTCTCATAGAATCTGTCATTTCAGTGCCTTTGGCGCTTTGATTTTTTTTTTTTTTGCAGTGTGTGTTTGTTTGATTTGTTGTTTAACGTCCCCGTCGACACTGTATAGGTCATTTTTGAGACCTTGCTTCCAATTTTGTGGGACTTTTACCCGACATTGAGATCAAATGACATCTAAAGCCCTGCCGCCCAATATAAACAACATGGTTTATAAGCATATGGACGATCTGACTCGCACCGCTTTGCCTTGGCAGGCTTAGATCCTTTAAGCGGTTTACCAGTACTCGTGTGCGGTCAGATTCAGCTCTGCGTGGGCGGGGCCTTTTTTTTTACTGTTGATGTTGTTTTTTGCAGTGACATCCGATTTGAAACCGTTATATGGTAACAGAAACTTACACTCGTGGTCATTTCATATGACATTTATGAAACTCGCCAAAATCTCGTTTCATAAATTTCATACGAAATTACCACTCGTGTAAGATCCTCCATATGATAAACCAGCAGACATAACAACTTGTAGACAACGTTGTATTAGTGGTTGACGCGACGCTGTTTTAAACCCATGTGCTGCATGAGGCAACGTCGTATCCATGTCGATGCAACGTCATGACGTTGCATTGCCGTTGATGTGACGTTGCTTAAAATTTGATTAATCTTTTGGTAATATTTTAGGAACACAACTTGTAGGCAATGTCGTATCGGCGTCGATGCAACGACATTGATTAGACGCTGTAGAAACGCCATACACCGTGTGGCAATAAACTTTATCATATGACGTCGTTGATAAGCAATGGATAACGTCGTCTAATAAAAATCGTATGACCATACGTGTAATAACACTTTGGCGGGACTAAGTAAAGTCATGACGACGTCCATGTCAACAATGTTTTTTGTGGAAAAATGGCAGATTTAAAGACGATAAAATCCAATTTAAAGTGGCCATATGATAAACAGAATCTTACACTCGCGGTCATTTCATATGAAATTTATGAAACTCGCCGAAGGCTCGTTTCATAACTTTCATATGAAATGACCTCTCGTGTAAGATCCTCTCCTTATGGCTTTATCATCGCTATTGTAAAGATTGTGTTAACTTTAGTTTCTACCGAGTCTGTTTGTGACACTTTCTAACGCCCCATGATTTTGTTGCAGAATAAACTACTTTTGTTGCATCACGGGACTACAGTGTTAATATTTTACTTAAGATTTGATTTTGTTTGATTTTAGGTTTAACGTCCCCGTCAACACTGTAAAGGTCATTTTGGAGACGTTGCTTCCAATTTTGTGGGGCTTTAACCCGACAGTGAGATGAAATGACATCTCAAGCCCTGCCGCCCAATGAAACCAATAGGGCCTATAAGCATGGACGGGTCGACGGGCACCGCTTTGCCTGGGCAGGCTTAGATCCTCTAAGCCTTTACTCAGTACTCGTGTGCGGGTAGGTTTCAGCTCTGCGTGGAAGCATCATGCAGCCCATTTATTTCTTCAAGCCCCAATGGGCGGGGGCCGTCACGGAACTACAGTATTAATATTTGAGCCAGCGCATGACAAAACCTACAATAAGACATGTGCGCCCAACAAAGACTCAGATCAGCCTGCGCATCCGCGCAGTCTAATCAGAGTCTTCTTTGTGCGCTCTAAGGATAGCTAAGGGCCCAATGCTCCTCGAAGCAACAAGAGAAGTCTCTGGTTGGACTATATGGATGCGCAGGCTGATCTGAGTCTTCGAGGGGAACACATGTCTTATTGTAGGTTTGGTCATGCGCTAGCTCATTTTACTTAAGAACACATGCGACATGTTAAAGCAAAAATCCAGAGGATTTCGTGCATTTCGAAACGTTTACAACAACATTAAGAGGGCCTCGGTGAATCAGTCAGATGTGCGTCTGACTGGTGATCAGGAGGACGCGGGTTCAATACCGGCCGGGGTCGGCAACACTCTTTCGTGGAGATTGATCATGAATTCTTTTTCTACGGTCATTCTCCCCCTTCCGTTAATTCAAGAAGGGCAGTTGTCAGTTTCTGGTGAAAGAATGTGCACTGTACTGGTTAACCGTTTACGTAATTAACTATAAGCTTGCCCAGGAAACTGACCGGCTCGAAAATGACCTAAATAGTGTTGACTGGGCCGTAAAACTCTAATACAAACAAACAAAAAACAACATTAAGAGAACGGGCCTCCGTGGCCTAATGGATAAGAGCGCTGACTCTTAGTCATTAGGTCTCTCACCGCCGTGGGTTCGAGCCTCGCTCGGGTCACGTGTGAGACGCCAAGTTCTGCAACGGAAGGTCAGGTGGTTTTTCTCCGGGTACTCCGGTTTCCGCCCACCTATGGTTAACGATCGGCTCGATATGAGTGAAATAATCTTGAAAGGGCCGTAAAACCCAAACAAAAAAAAAAAAAAAAAACATTAAGAGCTCTACTGCTTATATACGATTATTTTTTTTATTTTTGTTGTTGTTGTTTTGGCTTTATGGCCCTTCCAAGAGTATTCCACTTTTTTCCAGCAAATTGTTAATCAGAGATGGACGAATGAAGCACCCGTAGAAATACCAGCTGACCTTACGTTGTAGAACTTGGCGTGGTAGTTCTAGACCGAGGCTCGAACCCACAGCGGTTTTTGTTCGTTTAATTTGATGTTTAACGTCCCCGTCAACACTGTAAAGCTCATTTTGGAGACGTTGCTTCCAATTCTATGGGACTTTTACCCGACATTGAGATGAAATGACATCTCCCTCAAGCTCTGCCGCCAAATGAAACCAACAGGGTTTATAAGCATGGACGGGCCGACCCCCACCGCTTTGCCTGGCCAGGCTTAGATCCTATAAGCTGTTTACCTGTACTCGTGTGTGTGTAGGTTTCAGCTCTGCGTGGAAGCATCATGCAGGCCATCTGTTTCTTCAAGCCCCGATAGGCGGGGCCGAACCCACAGCGGTAAGACACGTAATGATTAACACAGAATGCTCTTACCTACTATTCAGTATGCAATATCTGGGAAACTGTGTATGACAATATGTTTAAAGAAATACCTTAATCTTTTATGGACACATTAAGAAAAGACGCCTATACAAATACATTGTAAACTTTACCGCCGAAAAACCGAAAATTTAAGCTGAAAACTTGTGATATTTTACTTATTTCTGCTCAAAATATCGATTTTGGGTACACGTTAGAACCGCCTCAGCGAGGCGGTTCTAACGAGTATCCACAAGCTATATTTTAGAGCAGAAATAAGAAAAATAAGGTTTAACCCCGTATAGCCCAGTTTTACCATATAAAAGTGTGGTTCAAAGGGGTAAATATTATATAGGCGTGTTTTCGATATGCTTCAGAGGTGCGCAGGGCCTACTGGGAAGCGATTTCTGACGTCATCATCTGACATTGTGACGTGCTCTCAGTGTTGTGATTCTGAATTTTGTAATGTAGAAGGTTGTGGAGTAACAGGTAATAATTACAAATTAGGATATCCTCCACCAACGGTCACATCCTATACAACACCCTACAATATGACGTCGCGTCTGAAATTGTAATAACGTTATTTAATAAATTCGATAGTCCACTAGTGGATTAAATATGCACATTAGTTCGATACGCTCCGTAACGTTACAGATATTGCGTCCTTGACGACGTCGCGTTTACTAATGGCGAAATATTGTACAAAAATCGTAAATAAAATGTATTTTAAATGTTATTTGAAAAATATAATCTTGCATTCGTGCTAATGTATTATTTAATTTATTAAACTCGTCGAGGAAAAGGGATAAAATGCTCGGCACGGCCTCGCATTTTATCAATTTTCCTCAACTCGTTTAATAACCGCCACAATCTATGTTTTTGAGCAGAAATAAGAAAAATAATGTTTACCCCTGCAATTCCCAGGTTTGCTATATAAAGGCAGGTTTTCGTGATGGTCAGTAGAACGTGTTGTCGTTAAGGTGAAATTGTTGCTGAGCAGCCACCTATTTCATCCGGCCAGCAGCTACGTGACCAAATTTAAATTCCCTCTATTAAACAGCCAGAGTGAGTGAACTTTTTTTTATCATATGACGTCGCTTCTGAGAGTTTTATAATGCCATGTAATATTTTCGATAATCCACTGGTGGATTAAACATGCAAATTAGTAAGATAGGCGCCGTAACGTTACCTGTACCACGTCCTTAACGACGTGGCGGAATATTGACATTTTTGTAAACAATCGTGAATAAAATGCGTTTTAAATGTCATATGATAAATATAACCTTGCATTCGTGCTCATGTATTGTTGAATTTATTGAACTCGTTGGGTAAAAGGAATAAAATGCTCGGCAAAGCCTCGCATTTTATCCCTTTTCCTCAACTCTTTTAATAAATTCAATAATACATTAGCACTCATGTAATATCCTCTATATAAAAAAATGGAACTAAAATATGATCATTTTCTTATTTCTCTAAAGATTAGCATATTTTGCTATCACTGATTGCTGAGTATAAATCATCTGACTCCATTCCTTGAAATTTTTCTTTTCGTACATCTAAAAATAGAAGTGAAGGCAATGATCAGGAATCGATATAATTAACCCACAGCTCCCATCAGAGACACCAAAGGGAAAGAAGCACAGACATAAAACAACCAGACCCTAATGGAAAAAAGCAATAGCGGAAAGCCAAACGGACAGTCACTTTCCCACAAAATGGCCAATTGGCAATCCAAAATAAAATAATATAAGTGATACATGCACTCAAAGACAAACCATATCAAAAATGAAACGCGACAGAAGAACCGGTCAGTGAAACGAATTCCACTGGTATGTGTGTGTGTGTGTGTGTGTGTGTGTGTGTGTGTGTGTGTGTGTGTGTGTGGTGTGTGTGTGTGTGTGTGTGTGTGTGTGTGTGTGTGTGTGTGTGTGTGTGTGTGTGTGTGTGTGTGTGGTGGGGGGGACTTAAACCGATTTTACATGGCTGAGACGACGTGCCATGGGCATGAACTACAACTCTGGGCACCATAGTTTTTAGTTATCTCCCCTTTTAATAAAATAGAATGACTACCTTGTGATGGCCAAAACTCCAATACCCTTTGAGATATACGTGTTTGTATCGGAGTTCAACGGTCCAGTCAAGACTAATGAAGGTCATTTTTGAGCCGTCCACACTTTTCCTTGGCAGACTTATACGTTAGTGGTTAACCAGTACAGTGCACATTCTTTCGCCAGAAACTGACAACTGCCCTTCTTGAATCAGCGGAAGGGAGATAATGACCAATCAATCATGATCAACCTCCACGAAAGAATATTGCCGATACCGGCAGGTATCGAACCCGCGTCCTGATCACCAGTCAGACGAGCATCCGACTGAGCTGCCGAGGCCGGCGACATATCGATGGTACCTGGCACAATTGTCCACAAGACTGAGACAGAATTTCATGTGCAAGAACCACAACGCTGGTTTCCAGTATTTTTGAGTTATCTCCCCTTTTAATAAAACAGAGTGACTACCTTGTGATGGCCATAACTCCAATACCCTTTCAGATATATTGATGGTACCTGGCACAGTTGTTCACAAGGCTGAGACAGCATGTCATGCGCAAGAAGCACAACTCTGGGTATCATGGTCTTTGAGTTATCTCCCCTTCCAATAAAATAGAACCACTACCTTGTGATGGCCATATCTCCATTACTCTTCTAGATATATTGATGGTACTTGGTACAATTATACATGAGGTTTAGCAGGCGTGTCCTGTGCAAGAACCATGACTCTGGGTGCCCTGGTTTTTTAATCATCTCCCCTGACAATATAACCTTGTGATGGCCGTAACTCCAATACCCTTTGAGATGTATTGATGGTACTTGGAACATTTGTAAACAAGGTTAAGACGACATGTCATGCCTAAGAACAACAACTCTTGGTGTTATTGTATTTGAGTTATCTCCCCTTCCAATATAACAGTATGAGGAGCTAATGTGGTCACCATATTCCAACACCCTTTGAGACATATTGATGGTACTTGGTACAGATGTACATCCAGGTTAAGCAAACATGTCGTGCGCAAGAACCACAATTCTGAGTGACCTGGTTTTTAAGTTAACTCCCCTGACAGTATAATCTTGTGATGACCACATTGTGATCACCATATCTCCATTATCCTTTGAAACATATTGCTGGTACTTGGTACAGATGCACATGTGATTAAGCAGGTGTGTCATGCATAAAATTACAACTCTGAGTGCCCTGTTTTTTAGCTATCTCCCCTGACAATACAACCTTGTTATGACCATAACTCCAATACCCTTTGAGATATATTGAAGGAACTTGGCACAATTGTATACAAGGTATAGAAGGCATGTCATGCGCAAGAACCACAACTCTTGATGCTGTGGTATTTGAGTTATCTCCCCTGGCAATATAACAGTATGAGGAGCTTATGTGGTCACCATATCTCCAATACCTTTGAGACATATTGATGGTACTTGATACAGATGTACACTAGGTTAAGCAAGCCTGACATGTGCAAGAACCACAATTCGGAGTGCCCTGGTTTTTAAGTTATCTCCCCTGACAGTACAATCTTGTGATGGCCATAACTCCAATAACTTTGAGATATATTGCTGGTACTTGCAACAGTTGTATACACAAGGTTGAAAATGCATTTCATGTGCAAGAACCACAACTCGGTATACTCATACTTTGTGCACTGGAAATCTTAGAGCTTCATCATGTTGAGAAGCGATCCTCACTATCTCTAGGTGAAGATAGTCTCAATAAACATTACATACACAAAATATACTGTGGGCTTACTAGTGCATTTTAATTCGGTGCACTTTGTATTTATGAACAATCTTCTGAGGGCCATATTGGCTTTTTGTCGGGGGATTTGCCATCAGAAGAGATTGCAAATTTTTTCATAAATAGGTTATTCTTTTACTAGCGCCAGTGCCGCCTCTGCGAGGACCCTATTGTTTCGAGTGCGCAGCTCAGCTATCTCCAAATTTATGCCGAGATGTTGTGGTCTGTGGCGTTGGCCACGTAAGTACAGTGCCCTCTTTAAAAGTACAGTAAAATTGCAATATTAAGACCACCTTTGGGACTATTCAAAAGTGGTCTTTTATTAGGAGACACTTGGTGTGAAAACACAAGGAAAGAATAACTGAAATTTACTCAATAAGTTTTAAAAGCAGATTTTGTCTCGATTTTAGGTGGTCTTAATAGCGGAATTTTACTGTGCGTGTACACCGTCAAACCCATCGGGGCTTGAAGAAATATATGGGCTGCATGATGCTTCCACCCAGAGCTGAAACCGACCGCACACAAGTACTGGTAAACTGCTTTGAGGATCAAAGATTGCCCAGGCAAAGCGGTGCGAGTCGGCCCGTCCATGCTTATAAACCCTATTGGTTTCATTGGGCGACAGGGCTTGAGATGTGATTTCATCTCAATGTCGGGTAAAAGTCCCACAACATTGGAAGCAACGTCTCCAAAATGACCTTTACAGTGTTGACGGGGACGTTAAACCTCAAATCAAACAAACACCGTCAAGTCTTATTTTTTTTTTCCTATCACGATCATTTTGGGTCTATTGTTTGACAATCGGCCATAAATTTACTAAGCACAGTAGTATTACATTGTTGATCATGTCCGCGCAACTGTCACTGATCTGTACGAAATCCAGGTAATGTTTATTTATAGCCGCGCTATTTTTATCGTTGTGACGTCAGAGTGTTGTGTAAAGAGGGTTACCTGTGGAGTCAAACTGGACTGGATAGACACTTAATAGAGTTCTTTGTTGTGTGACTTATCGATATCTTTTCCATATTATTTAAATTGAAAGTATGTTGTGTGTACTCATTAGAATCGCCTCATCGTGGCGATTCTTATGAGTACACAAAACATGCATTTTCACCATTAGTCTTCCTTTGTCTTACTATCACGTGTTTGTCTATTAGGAATACATGTCATTGAAGCAATCAAAATAAAGTGACTGCTTTTTTCTTACCCTTAAATTCCTGGACTGCGGCGTCTGATCTGTTTGCCAAACCCAACGCATGATTCCAGTCAAGATTATACTGATAACCCCCTTACCCAACACTCTGACCTCACATCGGTGATAGGCACGTGGATTTTGGAACTGCGGAGCTTCTTTGCTACGTAACTTTGGGTTGATTGATAAAAAACCGACCCAAAATCTGCATTGAAATTTAAGGCGAAAGTTGAATTTCACACAGCCGTAGTCGAAGCATGGCGGACTGACCACAGATACTTGGGGTCAGTAGAGCTCTCTTGCGGTCAGTAGAGCGGATGGTCCAAAACTAACCTCTTGAATTTTCTTTTTCGTTATTTTTGCATTTAGCATGCTTGAACAACACCTTAATCCATACAATTGGTTGTGTCACGTCTAGAAAATCGTTTGAAAATAATGATATTTTATGGATGGGATAAAATTACGTAAAAATAAACAACTTCGATGTGATCAATTTTGACCCCTCCACGGGTTAACAGCGCTGTGCCTTCCAAAATCAAAAATAGCCATGCAAATTACCGAGTGAATTACAATAATGAGTGATAAGGCTAAATTTGGTTAGTGCTCTATAATCAAAATTAAACAGAGAAACGATCAGGAACTGATACAACCAGATCCCAAATTATTCCCACAATATCACTAGGGAAAGAGTTCGAAACAAGGAGGCCACAGTAAACACAGGTTAACCGAGTCAGCAGCTCTTGACCAAACATATGGCGACTCAGAATGTCCAAACCTAACTAAAACGGAGCAATATACATAATGGGGAAAAGAATCATAATACCCAACATGACAAACAATAAACTGGAAGGACAAACGTAACTATTAAAGGACAACAAAAAGGGGACTTTTATCGGTTTTGAAGAACATCTCTAGTAATTGGTCAGTTTTATGCTCTTCAGAAAATCTGATTTTCATTGGCCACGGGCCGTATATAGCATCATAATAGAGGTGAGGGCAATGATCAGGAATTGGTACAATTTCCTCGCACCTCCCATCCAAGACACCCAAGGGAAAGAAACACATCATGTTAACAAGTCCGTGAAATGAACACCCATTTAAAATAGAAGTGGAGGCAATGATCAGGAATCGATACAATTAACCAACAGCTCCCATCAGAGACACCAAAGGTAAAGAAACACAAACATGAAACAACAGACCCTGATGGAAACATCAATAGCGGAAAGCCAAACGGACGGTTACTTTCCCATAAATTGGTCAATAGGCTATCCAAAATAAAATAATATAAATGACACAAACACCAAAAGACAAACCATAACAAAAATACCCCACATTATATAAAAAGATAAAAGTGGGGTTTACGGGGGTATGCACAATTTTTCATATTTGTGCTCCAACACATAGGTTGTGGGTATTCGTTCGAACCGCCTCAGGTCATATGTGAGACGCCAAGTTCTGCAACGGAAGGTCAGGTGGTTTTTCTCCGGGTACTCCGGTTTTCGCCCACCTCTGATTAACGATCGGCTCGATATGAGTGAAACAATCTTGAAAGGGCCGTAAAACCCAAACCAAAAAAAAAAAAAAAAAAAAAGGAACCGCCTCAATGAGGCGGTTCTAACGAGCACCAACAACTTATGTTTAGGGTCAAAATAAGAAAAATATCCAATATTTTCATCAGAAAAATAACCATTTTGAAGATCTAAAAGAATGTTCTGTGTCACACGGCTGTATTATCGTAATATAACATAAAATAACTTCACTATAATGAAAACTTCACAAGCGGAAAGCCAAAAGGACAGTTACTTTCTACAAAATGGTCAAACGGTTATCCAAAATAAAACGAAACTAGCAATACATACATGCACAGACGAACTATAACAATACTAAACTACAGTAGAAGAACCGCCTTGGAATGGTGAGTATTATACGAAACATTTTTCGCCAGGGCTTAAATCGATTTTACGTGGCCACAATCCTCGCCTTTGGTTCTGTCCTGGCTTAGACAAATACTTTTTTTAGTCAGTATGAACTCTTGGTTTAAACAGTATTTATTTGTCAAGAATAATGTACATGTACAATCAATTACAACAGCAACTAACAGGATCTGACAGTAAGCTTTTGCTTATATCAAAGTCATCTCCTGAACTCTTCATTGCAACACCTCCGAGAACATATAAATCACACACATATACAGATGAAACAACAATGAGGACTAGACGGCATGAAATAACTGAAATATTGGAGCAAAAGAAAAACAACAATTGTACTCCGGTGGTTTCTTATCCAATGCTTGTTTGTTGTTGATACAATCCTTTGTTACGCCAGAAAGGGTTCGACTCAGCCATGTTAAACGAGCCATCGGTGATCGAGCCATGGAAGTCACAATTTATTTGTTTAATTATTGATTGATTTCAGACCTGTTTCCTGGAAAGAGTGGATACCAATCCAGCTGACACATTCTACAGAAGTCATTGTATTGAAGAAAAGGTATGTGTTGGAATCATATGAGGACTAGCATGTGAGAATGGTTTTCTGGGACGAGTTGTTCAAAACAGGAGTGCAGGCCATGACCAGGAAACTATACAATTTACCCACACCTCACATCAGAGACAACAATTTAAGGCGACAGCTTATACGTTTCTGTTCCACACAGTCACCCCGCAGCAATAAGCACTTCATCCATTAATCTTCCAAGGCTGAAAAGTAGAAGTAAAACAAAGATCAGGAATCGATACAATTAACTTACTCCACCCATCAAAGACACCAAAGGGAAAGAAACACAAACATTAAGCAACCAGACCATAATGATAACCTAAACAAAGGAAGGCCATAAGGACAGTTACTTTCCCACAAAATGGCCATATGGCCATCCAAAATAAAAAGACACAAGTGATACACACAATAAGTAACAAACAACACCATAAATTAACCGCCACAGAAGAACCGCCTTGGAACGGTCAGTGGAATGATTTCCACTTGGGGGCTTAAATCGATTTTACGTGGCCACAATCCTCGCCCTTACTTCCGTCGCGATTTAGACAAATAATTTGTTCAGTCCGCATGAAGGCCTCCTAACTCATCAGTGCAACATCTCCGTGAACACAAAAATCAAAGAACCACAGAGGTGAGACAACGGTGAGGACTCGACAGCAAGAAACCACTGAAATGCTGGAGCAAAAGAAAACCAACAGTTAGACTCCGATGGGCCCGACCAGAGACAGAGCATCAGGCACCAACCAACATTACCTTGAATTAGATCTCTCTAATTCTCAATAAGCCTTTACGTTGGAGCCGTCATAGAATCTGAGGCCTGACCCATCGGCGTGCAATTAAAGAGGGAAGCAAAGTTGCCAACCGTGATTGGGTTAACTACCATGCATGCAGTCTGTCGTATAACATCCATTTTGTACCCAATCTTTTTATATCGAAGAATGATTTTACGAAATTGGGTGCTGAAGTCATTGCGGTTATATATTTTATGAATTTATATACTAAGTCACCATAAAATTCGGGTTCCGATAGACCTTGTTGCAGAAGAGATTTTAGTCAAATATTGAATTTTGAAATTAAATCAGAATGACGTCTATAAAATTTTTAAAACGCTTTGCGTAGTTTATGGTACCGACAACCCTGATTAAGGAGTTTAACTGTTAATAATTTATTACGAGTGTTGAAGTCAGTTACATGACTACACACTCTAGCAAATCGAATTAATTGCGAAATATAAACGCCATAGGATGGCGCACTAGGAACATCACCATCCAAAAAAGGAAAATTTACAATTTCAAAATCAAAGTCATCGCGTTTATCATAAATTTTGCACGAAACAAATCCATCTACAATAGATAGATGTAAATCCAAAAACGGGGCCTCGGTATCAGAAGAATTTGCTTTATTTAACTGAAGTTCTGGGGGGTAAATCTGACTGATCAAACCATCAAAATAGGTATTATAAATATTTAATAAATCATCTAAATATCTAGAAGTGGAGCTAAAAGCTTCAATAATTTCAGATTGGTTATCAATAGAAAGCGACAAAATGAAGTCTCTTTCATAACAATACAAGAACAGATCAGCCACAAGAGGTGCGCAATTAGTACCCATCGGAATACCCACAATTTGTCTAACTAACTTAGTACCGAATCTAATATAAATATTGTCAAGTAGAAAGGTGAGGGCATCACACACTTTCTGACATGACCAAAGTATATAATTCTTATGCTCTTTAGAAGTGAAAAAAGCATTTCTGACATTACATGCAAGATAGAGAGACTCTTCTCTGTGAAAAGCCCATTCAATTAAATCATTAAGCTTTTCTTTTATAAGATTATGAGGAGGTGTAGTGTAAAGAGTGGAAAAATCGTAAGTAGACAGACTAGAAGCACGAAAATGTCTGGATTTCAATTTATTTAAAACCTCATTCGAATTTTTTATAGACCAAAACAGATTTCTTCCTGATCTTTCAAAGACTTTATCACAATATTTAATTACATGCGTTTTAATAGCAGTAAGACAGGAAGTTAATAATTTAGAAAGTTCAGTGGTAGTGCAAGAGCTAGAATTTGCAATAAACCGTGCTTTGTAAGGTCTTTTATGAAGTTTTGGTAACCAGTATAGCGTAGGAAGCTTGTCTTGGCCTTCGTTAACACACACACAGCAAACTTGGTGGCTGAAAGACATACATGTTTATCTACTATAGCTCTCTCTTCAGCTAAAGGCTGAAGTTCATAGGCCTTAGTACCACCAAGCTCCTGCTTAAGCGTGTTAACATAGTGGAGCCGTCACACAACCACGACGTTGTTAGCGGCCTTGTCTGCAGGGGCCAAAACAAACTAACGATGAAATTCTTGAATACCTAGTTTAAGATGACGTAATGACGTCTTGGGCTTAGGAGGTAATAAGTTAGTATTTTGAGAATAGAAAGAAATGCGTTTATTCACTAGTTTTAAAATGCTAAGTTTCCAGTCCTTAAGGGCTTTATGCTCAACATACTCTCGCTTACACCATAGATTACCGAATTCATTCAAGGAAGCAGCGATTTCATCTCTACATTTACTGAAATCAGTTTTAGAAGGAAACCGATATGTTGGTCCTTTAGAAATTATATTCCTTATCCTAGAATCAGGAATAATTTTCAAATTGCCAGTAATTACATGACCAGCAGCAGGATAGCAATACTTTGAGTTTTTACAATCACATGAATCAGGAGTATTAGTATCAATATCAAGATCTGAAACAAGTTTATTGAAATTAAAAATGATAGATCTAACAGGTTTGTTATATTTATAGCAAATTATAGGTGTTTCAATATTTTGAAAATAAGCAGGAATGGAAGAAAGCACCGATCTCATTTTTGTAGACTTCACGGTCTTTAGAATCAATCCATCCTCCAACCGCTGCCTTAAGCTCTTAATCTGACCGGAACTAAGATCCATGCAGTTCTTACTTCCAGTTCGGAAATAAAAATAATCGCTGGGTACGAGATCAGGAGAATAGGGTGAATGGGGTAAGGATTTGAGCCGTTCCTGTTCCTTGCGTCCACAGAAACTTTGCAAGTATGGACTCTAGTATTGCCACGTTTAAACAACCCACCTTTTGTATTTTTCCACGCCTTTTCTGTACTATAGCTGCACATAACTGGACCAGAATATCAGCACATAATAATCCGGCCATGAGGCAAATACTTCAACACCAGAGCCAACTTGCTTTCCCAAAACACAGTCGACACGACCGTTCCAAATAAAGGCTGTCTTGAATTTCTTAGGACGCGGTGGCCAGTCCATTGTTTTCTCAGTTTAGTCTCATGATCATAATGATGGGTTCATGTTGTGTTCCAGAAAGTCTTTCGGATCAGAAACATATATTTCCAAATGTGACTCAGACATGGACACTTGGACAGCTCGCTGTTCTTTACTAAGGTATTTCGGCACCAAATGCGCTGAAAGATTCCTCATGCCCAGCCGTTAATGTAAAATGGTAAACGCTACCCATAGAATATTCTCATCCAACGTTAGCCGACCACATTTAAAATCAACCACCCAATTTGTAGCAATTGAATATGAAGGAGCGGTCTTTCTGTAAAGTTTGCACAAGTCTTCATAAATTTCCTGGATCATCTTCTTTTTCACACTGCTCTGTGCTCAATTTGTAAAGAAAATTCGACAACACTGACCCCTGACATGTTATTTACATCGCACGGACTACGAATACTAGACTGACCGATAAAATTTTGTGTAACCATGTATGAGGCATTGATGTGAAAGTGTCAGGTCAGTTACTGGGTGTAGGCCAGTTAAATATAAGGAACGAGCCTCGTACAACCATTTATACCGCATTTTCATGACCCAAGCTATTGAAGGCCGAATCGTCTCTGCTGTAATAACTCATCTGCCCATGTACGTTTTTTTAGTTGAATACCAATTCGAGTGTGTTGAATATTCTGATGTTTTCAACACACTCGAAGAAATTGTTTTGTATTTTTCGAGTGTGTTGAAAACGTCAGAATTTCCCCGTGTGAAAATTCTGATGTTTTCAACACACTCGATGAAATATTTTTGGTATTTATCGAAAAGGAGTAATTTTCGTTTTAATTTATACACGACTTTTGCAAAAATGTAGTCTGGGCTGCTACGGTGAAAATAACAAAGTCATATTATTTTTCACAGTGTGAAAATATCATTTTTATTTGTTTTAGATAGTCACGGATTCCACTGTTAAGTATAGAATTTTTTTTCAGTTTCTGCCATACCCTTCATTTTCAGGCATGTGCGACCCTGGAAACTTTTCCATTTGTGGTTGGCCGACGACGAATTACCATAGATCATTGCGCCATGTGTTGTCGATCTGATTTTTGCAACGATAATTGTCGTCACAATGTTACAAAGCCCGGTAACGTTTAAAATTGTTTTTGTTTTCCTTTGAACTATAATGTGTTGTTAGACCATATTTGAAATGTTTAGGAATATTTACATTTTTCCAGTATATTTAAAAATATTTACATTTCCAGTGTAAAGTCTAATGTAACCTATAGAAAATAATGTAGTTCTTACTTCCACATGATTTCAGTGACGTCAAGTGACGTCAGTCTACACAATGGTTCTCTACGGGCGTTGGTGACGTCAACGCTGTTCCGCTTTTTGTAGAAAAAACAACATGTAAATGTTTTTTTAGCTTTAAAAGTTTGCCATATAAGCATTTTGTTCCCCCCTGTGATGAGGTGCAAAGAATGTACATGTAAATATAAAAAAAATAAACTTTATTTTTCTGCTTCTTCATGAAAGTATGAAAAACAGCGGGTCGATAACAAAGTTTACATGAGCCCTTTTTATCGATTACGGTGAAATAATCCACAAGTAATCTATGGCTGCCGAGTAAAAAACGAGTGCGCGAAAGCGAACGAATTTTTTACACGACTGCCTTAGAACACGAGTGAACTATTTTTCCGCACTCAATCAAAACAACAACATAAATTGTTTATAACATTTCCATTCATGTTTTACCTTTGAATTTTCAAAATCAACCATTATGATTTCCAATCTAAATAGTTCCAGTCTGGGCATGGATTTCAGGCGGCTTGGTTTAGTTTGAAAATCAGTCGCCATCTTGTTTTCATACAAAAATCATTATATTCTTGTACTACAGATGCAACAATGTCATGAAAATCATACTTTATCTTCGTGTTGCAGGTCTTTTCTCAAAAACATTAAATCGACTCGAAAATTGAAGTCTGATTTCTGTGATCATATCAGATTATCCGCCAAACGTCAACTATTGTTATTGTTGTAACAAACGACGTCAGCAACGTCGCCTAGAAATTATGATACCAAAACGTTCGAAAGAAATCATTTACTCAGTGAAATATAGATTTATTATTCAGATTTATAATTCACTGAGAAATCGCAGTAATTCACTACTGAAAATGTAATAAATACATGTAACGTTATCAATTAAATAACAGGGACCTTATATGGTGCTAATTAAGATATAACATGTCAAGAGAAAAGTTACGACGGGGACGTCAACTCCAGAGTTTAGGAACATTCAATCCCCTCTTCTTTCTCGTCCTATGCAGACTGATTGCCATTTTATCGTCATCAAATATAGCATTGGTGTGAATAAGTATACTAACATAATTATTCGAATGATTTTCTGTAATGTAATAGGTTCTACAACGCCGGCGAAAGCCACACCGAGTGACTTACCTACATCAGCAGCTTTCACATCGATGTCAACTTCAAAAACTACGCAAAATATACACAGATGTATAAACTTTACTCCAGCTACTAATATAACTACCTCTGCAGCTACATTGATGACACCACACACTTTACCTGGATCGTCAATATCATCAACGCACGATCAAAATACAGTGCAAAGAGCGTCAACGAATTCTTGCATTCTTTAACAAGTGTTCAGGTTCAGTAAAAACATCGCCGAAGACATCAACTCCTTCAAAAGGCCTAATAATCTCATTACAATGCACAACACCACCTTCGCAAGGCTCGGCAAACAACAAACACAATTTACTCCCTAAGGATCAATACATAAATCGCCGACTTTATCATCTTTTACCCAAAGCTCGTTAACATCAACTCCATTATTACCAAAATCTTTACCTTCCGTGTAACATTCGGTTAACTTCCAGTCCTGTGCAACTTTCGGTTTAAATATCTCCACAAACTTCAACTTCCGCGTAAAATTCGGCGATGTACGACAAAACATAGAAAGACAAAAGAGAGGGATACGCCGAAAGAACGAGGCCACATTTAATAGATCGACGAATAATAGAACAACCAATAATAGAATAATAAGTGTGAAAAACGATGATGAATTGACCGCTCGGCAATTGCTACGCGTCATTGAACATTCGCCCACTCGATCAGGGCTATCTATCAATAAACGGACGAACAATCATTATATATAAGCACCTGATTAGAGAAAATTTTGATTTCTCTTCACGACCAAGTTTGTATTACTTTTGATACAAATAGTGTTCATATCGAAATAGGTATTGTCAATATTTAATAAATCATCCAAATATATATAAGTCGAGCTCAAGTCTGTCTACTAATGATGTATCCACCCTTTACACTACACTTCCTCTTATAAAAGAAAAACTGAATGATTTAATTGAATGGACATTTCATAGTGAAGACTCCTCTATCTTGCTTGTAATGTAAGAAATGCTTTTTTCACTTCTGAAGAGCGTAAAAATTATACTTTATGATCATGTCAGAAAGTGTGTGAAGCTCTCACCTTTCTACTTGGCAATATGGTACTAAGTTACTTGGACAAGTTGTGGGTACTCAGATGGGCACAAATTGCGCACCCCTTGTGGCCGATCTGTTCTTGTTTTGTTTTGAAAGAGACTTCATGGTATCCCTTTCCGTTGAAAACCAATCTGAAATCATTGAAGCCTAAAGATATTTGGATGATTTATTAAATATTGACAATACCTAAATCGATGGATTTATCAGTCAAATATACCCCCAGAACTTTAGTTAAATAATGCAAATTCTTCTGATACCGATGCCCCGTTTTTGGATTTACATCTATCTATTGTAGATGGATTTGTTGCTTGCAAAATTTATGATAAACGCGATGATTTTGATTTTGAGATTATAAGTTTTCCTTTCTTGGATGGAGATGTTCCTCGTGCTGCATCCTATGGCGTTTGTATTTCACATCAGAGTTAGCGGTATCATAAACTATGCAAAGCCTTTTCAATTTTTTTATAGACGTAATTCAGATTTAATTTCAAAATTCAATGTTGGGCTAAAATTTCTTCTACAACAAGGTCTACCAGAACCCGAATTTTATGGTGACTTAGTACATATGTGTATAAATTCAGAAAGAAATATATAATTGCAATGACTTCAGGACCCAATTTCGTAAAATCATTCTTCGATCTAAAAAATTGGGTAAAACATTAATATTATACGGCAGACTGCATGCATGGTAGTTAGCCATCACGGTTGACAACTTAGCTCCCAGTGGAATTCGTTTCACTGACCATTCTTCTGTCGCGTTTTTTTTTTTTTTTTGTTACGACTTGTCTTTGAGTGTATGTATCGCTTATGTCATTTTGTTTTGGATAGCCAATTGGCCATTTTGTGGGAATGTGGCTGTCGTTTTGGCCTTCCGCTGTTGGTGTCAACGTTGGGGTCTGGTGTTTCGTGTTTGTGTGTCTTTCCCTTTGGTGTCTCTGGTGGGGGCTGTGGGTTATTTTATCGATTTCTGATCATTGCCTTCTCTTCTATTTTGAAGTTAAGTGTTAATTGGCGGACACTCGTATGTATGTGACTTTTAGGCTGGACAGATAATAATGTGCCAGTATTTTAAGTGATAGTCATTTAAAAAGCTATTTGTTTTCACTCACGAAAAGTGTGTAAAGTGACATAATGTACGAAGGAATAAACAGACTTTGTCTGTTTTAAGTAATACCAGTTAGGCACTTGAAGTTTAAAATGTAAAGTTAAGGAAACTAATGAGAAAAATATGCGAAATGTGGAAATTACCAATATGACTACGACCAAATTACAGACACTAGCCCAACCCAGGCACTTATCCATGGTGTTTACCAACCCATGTTAAAGGTATCATATACCAAATATGAAATGAATTTTACTAGTAGTAAGCAAGATATAAGAATTAAAGCACAACATGGAAGTTAAATGTTGACAGACGGATACACATTCTCACGAAACACAGCTATGACTTTTCGTAGGCGGGGCAAATAGTTATCTTGTTTTATATGACATTCACTTAAGAAGCTGTCTGTTCTCACGAAAAGGGTGTAAAATGGCGGAATATACAACGGAATTAACTGCAAGTGACTGTGTCGCTGTAATTCTATAGAGATCAGTTACATAACTAAGACAGACAGAACGACAAACAGACCCTCGAAAAAAACAGGCACAGGACAAAAACTACATACCGCTTAACATAAAATGCATTCCCAAACTAAGATATTTTAGAAGACTAAGCTATTTTACACTGAAGATATATCTTTGAAAGTTATGACGCAAGTGAAAATCAACTTATGGTAAGATGCACGACCCGGCTGACATGCAGAATAATCCGTATCGGGTTCCTGACGAATTGTATTCGAAAACAAAATTAACATAGGCCTAGTTAATATACATCTACCTGCAATCCTGAGATAAGTTTACGATATCAAAAAGTACGGTTGTCGTAAAATGGCCGGAGATATAATTTCCCAATGATTCCGAACGTTTTCGATGTTATTTCGATCTTTTTAAGATGTCGTTTGTTTTTCTCTATGTTAAGTCTTTCTATGTTTTGTCTTTTTTTTCTGTGTTTTTGCATTTCTGTGTTTTGTCGTTCTATGTTTCGTCAAAGATCGAAAATATGTATTAAACATCGTTTCTACAAATAGCAACCACCTCACAAGCCTCGGTAAAACCGTCCCAGCAACCTTTAATGCCATCACCACAGACAACATCGGCTTCAAAAAGACCGCCAACTTCTTCGCCACAAGCGACAACTACTTCGCAAGACCGCACATCCTCAGCGCCACAAACAACAGTTACTTTACCAGGTTAGTCAACCCTTTTTGTAACGAATGGAATCTTCCACCATATGAAGATAGCAGGAGTCGATTTCAAAAATTAGGGGTGTCCGGTTATGTTTTCTTCCAATTTGTTTGGAAAGTGACTGGACTCTTTGCAAACAGCGGAGGCCCTGATCAGATACCGCGTTCTGCGGCGTCTGATCTGGGCCTGCACTGTTTACCAATTACCCGTTTTGGGGTTTCTGGTACTCAATGGGTTAAGGCAGAGTAGATATACCTTCAGGGGAGGCAACTCCTTCAACAGTATTTTGTCTCCCATGTCAATAGGGGAGCAAATACTTTCCTTTAAGAGTAGATCCCTTTTTTCAGTTGGACAAGGCTTTTAGAATTGCGAATAGGAAGTCCCGAGGGTTGTCTCCATTTGAAAAATGTCAGAAAATCGGCCATATATTCCCATTCCCCTGAAGGAGGAAACGAAACTAGCGTATTGGTCGTCATTTGTACAGATGCGACAACAGATTGGATTTCATGTTTACTATCGTGTACAGTTTGTCCCTCTGAAAAAGGGTCTACTCTTAAATGGAATATAAGAATCTTATATGGGTGGATGGGGAAATCCGTCCCGAGGGTCATTGTCCGGCATCACGAGGCTTGCCGACTGATGCCGGACAGTGATCCCGAGGGACGGTTTTTTCCATCCACCCCACACACCCATATAAGATTCTTTTTCTTGCATACATTCTATTTTAGCGCGGATGTTTAATAATGCAGTCAGTTCGGTTACCGACGTCCGCCATTTTGTGATGACATTACAGGAATCTTTTGTGACGTCACGTAACGTGCTGTGACGTCAACCTTAACGACGGTGCATACGAGATCGTATTCAACCCGTGTATTTATCAAACACGCGATTATATTCGATTTTGGGTCGGAACACCAATGTCAGACCATAAATTTCTGTCCCAGGGTAAAATCACGGATTTCCTTGTCTGGTGTGCAAGTAGAATTTGTTCCTGAGGGAAAAAATTCTTTCCATTAATCATTACGATAAGACACCCGTGCGACATGTGCATTTCTCACATCTTCAAAATGGATACTTTTCAGATGAAATCCGTGATATTTTTTTCTTTTTTATACTGCAAACATAGATTATGGTGTGCTGGCTAGAAGCGCCGTATCCACAACCTATGCCTTGGAGCAGAAATAAGAAAAATAATGTTTACCCCCGAAAACCCATAATGTTTGGTTTCGGGGTGGTTCGCTTCACTGATTCTGGAAAAAGTTTCCTCCCCACAAAAGGTATATCTTCATTCATTTGATAACCATTGGCACTCATAAACAAAGTTCAATAAAATGGGATCGAAGTTAATAAGTGTCTAGTTTTACGGGTTGACTTTGAAGATGTGGGGGTTTACATCTGTCCTTCCGTCCGTCCGTCTGTCCGTCAGTCCGTCCGTCCGCCCGTGCGTCCGTCTGTCCATTCTCCCGTCCTTGTATATTATTTCGTCAAAGATTTCTAAAAACTCTAAAAACTAGAAACCTTAAACTTTGCATACTAAGCAAGCATGGTGACTTATATCGGGTAAGAGGCGGGCATTGCCCGCTTATTTGTTCAATTGGCTCTTTCATTCTTTTTCTCTCCATATAAGCCAATGCTATATTTTTCGTCAAAAATTTCTCAGGATTTACAAAAGCTAGAAGCCTGAAACTGGGTATACTATGCAATGATGGTGGCTTGTTTAAATTGTCATTTGGGGAGGTAAATTGTCGGTTTTACGGCCGCGAATTCCGTTTTACGGCTCCGCTGAAGCGTTGCCTTAAGACGACATTTCCGACTGTAAAACCGGCGATTTACCAATCCAAATGACAATTTTAAATACAGTTATCCCAATTCTTATGCATTCATTCACTTGTTTTGTTTAAAATGTCCCTTTTTGCCCAAAACGACAAGCGCAGGTAAGCCAAATACCAGCCAATGAAGAACAACGTTACATGATGATGTCGGATTTCTGACAGTATATCGTAGAATATGTTGTGACAAATTTTTGACGTTATCCGATCGGACTTCGCGTTAAATAGGCAAGTGCATTAGACAGGGGATCTGAATAAGTGTTCGTGTATTAATAGATTTAATGAACGAGTTGAGGAAAATGGATAAATGCGAGACTTCGCCGAGCATTTTATGCCTTTTCCTCAACGAGTTGAGTAAATTCAATACTACAAGAGCACGAATGCAAGATTCTTTTTATCATATGACGTTTTAAACGCATTTTATTCAAGATTTGTTGACAAAAATATCAATATTCTGCCATAAGTAAACGCGACGAAGTTAAGGACGTCGTACATGCAACGTTACAGGACGTATCTATCATAGCTGCATATACAATCCACTGGTGGCTTACCGAATTTACTACATGGCGTTATTACATTCTCAGACGCGACATCATATGACAGAATCGTGTTTGAACAGTGCTGTTGAATAATAAACAGTATATGACAAACAGTCGGCCAATGTTTTTTCAATGTTTCAATAAACAGTACATGTCTATTATAAAACTGCAATACGTACAAGTTTTGTGCTGTCTTATTTTGTGCCGTATATTGTCTTTGACGTTTTAAATTCGTTCGATGGCTTCAGTAACCTTGACATTTCCTGAATAAGCTTTACCTTTTGTTGTAAAACTCAACTTGACAGGGATATTTCTTAAAGCATCATTTTGGCCAGGTAGTTAAATGTTCATCAAATACGCCCCGTGTATGAGGGCTGTCCCAAAATGTAGAAGACAAATATGTTCTAGAAAAGGGTTATCTTTTGGCAGCAAGAAATACTCCACATAGCTAAAAAGTATGGGATACACAAGTTTTTCTGGGCCAGACTAGCTGGTTTCGGTCAATTAGGCCTCGTCAGTGGCCCTAAAATATTTTCAAAATTCAACAATGATATCATCGATCCAAAAGGACAAGAAAATATAAACAACACTATGATGAAGGTCATGTTGACTTTTTTACGGCCGCAAAACATTCCTTAACACCAGCTGTGGTGACTTTAGGTATGTTATCCTTTGGAAGCAAGAAATACACCACAGAACTGAAAAGAATGGAGTGTGCATTTTTTTCTGGACCAGACTAGCTAGTTCTGATACGTGTATGAAGGCTGTCCAAAAAAGTAGCAGACAACCCCACTCGACGCACTGTTCGATAAAAATTGCAGGTTTTCTCCATCAAATTTGTGCATTTACCTGCATGGAATAAAACGACAGTTTGGCGGATCGAAATGGCTTCTAATACTTGCTAAAAGAATTGCTGATTCACCAAACAAACTCATGCTATCGCACTCATGCATTTCTTAGTTTGCAAGTGTCTCCAAACATGTATTTGAGTAGAAAGCGAATTGCACACATAGAGAATTTCACATGAGTGGCCATTTCGAATGAAATTTACGAAACCCGAAACGAGCCTTCGGCGGGTTTCATACATTTCAAATGAAATGACCACGAGTGTGAGAGGCTCTTTAATCATATGGATTTTTTTGTCTATTTTCTCCTACAGAGAACAGTAGTTTATCATATGATAAAGTATCAAAACGTTTCTACAAATCACGTGAAAAAATCCATGAAATGAATGACCACATAACCCCACTTTATATAGAGAACACTGGTGTTTACGCGGGTATCCATTATTTTTCTAATTTCGGCTCCAAGACATATGTCGTGGGTACTCGTTATAAACCGCCTCATAGTAGAGGCGGTTCTAACGAGTACCAACGACCTATGTTTGCAGTATAAATACGAAAAATATCACGGATTTCCATCAGAAAAGTAGCAATTTTGGAAATGTGAAAGAATGCACTTTTTGTCGCACGGGTGTTATTCTAATGGTAATGGCAAAAGTGTTGCATATTGAAAATATACAATGGCGTTACAACACTGCTTTTGATGCTAGTCATGTGATAAATGGAGAATAATTACAGAATTTATGATTCGAGCCTGTGGCGAGTTTCATAAATCTCAGATGAAATGTCCACGACTTTTATTCGGGTTTTGTAACGAAAACATTGAAACGAATTTTATGAAAAACTATAAAGACATATGGTTGTCCCGAACGGCGCCATGACGTCACGCGCCAGTAGTCATGCGTTATTACACGTGTGGTCGTAGCTTTCACTTTTATGACATATTCTAACACTGGTCGCCTAAACAGCCAATGGTTAAATCCGGTGATATATTGAGTGACAAATCACTAGGCGAAAAAGCCCGACGCGAAGAGCCGCCGTTTTATGACGTTTTGCCACGCCATCGATCGATTCCTTGACGTTAGACGGAGTAACCTTCTTTTTCAAGAATAAAGTACGTTACAAAAAATGTAACTGCATGTGTTACACTCAAACATGTTGGCGGGATTTCTTCAAACAATGGCGGAATGTTGAGAGAATATGAAGGAAACAACAACATTTACTAGACTTTCAGTGAGTTAGAATCGAGAAATATCAGCTTTATTGCGTGACTTGTTGAGTAATATATCACAGTTTGTCTGTCAGTTCTAAGTAGATAAATTACTCGGGCTACGCGCTCGTGATTTGATCTACCCTACAACTGACCTCCAGTCAGTGATATATTACTCAACAAATCACTGCCAGAGCTGAACTATTTCTTAAACGTCATCTACTAAATAACAGCGGATTGATTTGACAATGCGTATTTGTTTATTTTTTCTGCAGCCCACTGGACTACTTGGTACAGCTGGAGCCATTGCCACTGCAGTGTGTACACCCAGACTAGACGACGACATTGCAAATATCATGGTCACCAGACGCATCATAATACTTGCACGGGACCGTCGACGCAGTACAGAAACTGTTCAGCGCCGTACGATTGTCATCACCAAGGTATGTGATACCTTTTGCGTTGATTCTTGTGGCTTTGCAGAAAGTAGCGTCTCACTTGTAACCCGGGCGAGGCTCGAACCCACAGCAGTTTAATATCAGTGTCCATTTTTTTAAAGACCGATAGCATAACAACAGTGTAAGTGATCAAATTGTTCACTTTCTAACAAGTACAATATCAAATATAGTGGTATTTTTGTCGCACCTGCTTTAGCAGGAAGATATAGGCGTGCAAGTTTCCGTCCGACCGGTTGTCCATCCGTCATTCCGTCAACATTTTACACTCGGTGTCTTGTCATCGCAACTCCTCCTACAGTTTCATACCGATTATTTTGAAACTTTGTGTGTGATTTTGCCATGGTATGAGGATGCGCATGTGGTTTGAACTTTATCTTCGAATCAGTTTTTGTCACTTTTTCCACAGGATGAACTTAGTCATTTTTAAACCTTAATTGATATAATTATGATAGGTACCTCTTGTCATCGCAATTCTCTTGCAGTTTTATACCCATCACTTTGAAACTTTGCATGTTCTTTTGCCATGGTATGAGGATGTGCATATGGTTTCGACATAATTCCCAGAATATTTCTTTTCCTTTTTTTTTTACATTGTGAACTTTGCCATTTTAAGCTTCAGTTGATATACGATAGGTACCTCTTGTCATCGCAACTCCTCTTACAGTTTTATATCGATCATTTTGAAACTTTGTGTCTGTTTTTGCCATGGTATGAGGATTTGCATGTGGTTTGGACTTTATCTTCGGATTAATTTATATCACTTTTTCTACATTGTGAACTTAGTTATTTTTGTCGCACCTACTTTAAAAGGAAGATATAGGCGTGCAAGTTTCCGTCCATCCGTCCGTCCGTCTTTCCGTCAACATTTTACACTCGGTGTCTTGTCATCGCAGTTGCATACCGATTATTTTGAAACTTTGTGTGTGTTTTACCATGCTATGAGGATGCGAATGTGGTTTGGACTTTATCTTCGGATTAATTTTTGTCACTTTTCTCACATTGTGAACTTAGTCCTTCTTAACCTTCAATTGATATATGATGGGGATCTCTTGTCATCGCAACTCCTCTTGCAGTTTTATACCGATCATTTTGAAACTTTGCTTGTGCTTTCGCCATGGTATGAGGATGTGCATGTGGTTTCGACATAATTCTCAGAATATTTTTTCACTTTTTGCACATTGTGAACTTAGCCATTTTTAAGCTTCAGTTGATATACGATAGGTACCTCTTGTCATTGCAACTCCTCTTGCAGTTTTATATCGATCATTTTGAAACGTGTGTGTGTTTTTGCTATGGTATGAGGATGTGCATGTGGTTTGGACTTTAACTTCGGATCATTTTTTGTCACTTTTTCCACATTGTGAACTGAGTCTTTTTTAACCTTCAATTGATATATGATATGCACCTCTTCTCATCGCCAGTCCTCTTACAGTTTTATGCCGACCATTTTGAAACTTTGCATATGCTTTCGCCATGGTATGAGGATGTGCATGTGGTTTCGACATAACTCTCAGAATATTTTTACACTTTTTGCACATGGTGAACTTCGGCTGTAAAAGGTCACCCCGTACATGCATTTAATGCTCTATTTTTTCCAATCCTCAGGGATTGCTTATGCAATTGCTTTTCACTGTTCCATCAATTGACATCCTTTAGATACCTGTTGAAGGTCATTATTAAACCGATGTTCGTTCCTCGTTGTATAACAACTGCTTGTTTGACATCCCTGTACTTTAAGTAGACTAGGATGTTTTGTGGGCTTTTGTTGTACCTTCCTTCTATTCGAAGGAATCTTCTTCAGTAATTTTATTTATTTAATAACCGGTATGAACATCGCTTTAGTTTTGACGGTATCACAACCTTACTAACCAAAATGAGTATTACAAATACATTTAAAATATCAATATCACCCCTTAGGTTACACTCTGCTTCTTCTGTACGGATTCCCCATTCTATTAAGAACTTTAATACTATGTTGCCTTCGGTATTGGTTAGACCCGTTAAATTTGTCTTCTGTAACTTCGGTTAATCTCAAAGGAGCAGGCAACACCAATGTTTTTGGGAGTAGTCTTCGTATAAGACTATCTCCTCTCAAATCACCCATCCTTCGAAAATATACTAATCCGTGGAAAAGAAGTGGAATGTATCCTAGTATTTCTAAGTGCAATGCCAAGAGGTGCAGATGTTGTTCGCATTTAAGCACTGCGTCTACCGTTACTTCATCTGTAAACGGTAGACGCTTCTCTGTAGTTAACATGTCTGATTTGACATGACAGTCTACAGATTTAATTTATCTAATTACTTGACGTGCTGCAAACTGTAATATGCAGTACGTCGGTCAAACTAACCGCATGCTTAAAACTAGATTGAACGAGCATTATCGTAGAATGAGTAAGCCTAAGAAAACTGACACTTTCTTGTACCGTCACTTTCGACGTACAGGTCATTCTGTAAATAACATTATTATACAACCAGTGGAAAAACTTTATTACGATGCAAATTCTACATCTAGATTCAAAATAATCAAAAGACATGAAGCTGAACTGAAATGGATTAAATTTTTACAGACCCCTTTTCCACTGGGATTTAATGACAACATTTATCATGAGGGTAATATTTCCAGAATGCCGGACTTTGATATTTTCTCACTCCTGGAATGTCGAAAACGCAGAACTAGATCTCACGGCACCAGGAAAAATGGTAACTTTAAACGTAAATCACGTGCGTTTAAACGAAACAATACTAGACTGAAGTGACTGTCAATTATATTATTAAATCATGGACGCCACTCTATGCTTTCATTTTTAAGTTCATTACCCGTTTCTGTGTTACGTCTTCTGGACACCGAGGCGAATAATTCTACGATAGTTCTCATCAGTTATATGATGCGGCTCTCTTAACTAGAGGCTATACTCAGCATACTCTCCGTCCTTACATTGATTCTGAAATTAATCATAAACGTCATTTCTTCAAAATATCCTTCATTAATAAGGGTATGGATTTTATAGATTTGCCCAGTATCTTCCGTGAGAGATCGGTGCTTTCTTCCATTCCTGCTTATTTTCAAAATACTGAAACACCTATAATTTGCTATAAATATAACAAACCTGTTAGATATATCATTTTTAATTTCAATAAACTTGTTTCAGATCTTGATATTGATACTAATACTCCTGATTCATGTGATTGTAAAAACTCAAAGTATTGCTATCCTGCTGCTGGTCATGTAATTACTGGCAATTTGAAAATTATTCCTGATTCTAGGATAAGGAATATAATTTCTAAAGGACCGAAATATCGGTTTCCTTCTAAAATTGATTTCAGTAAATGTAGAGATGAAATCGCTGCTTCCTTGAATGAATTCGGTAATCGATGTTGTAAGCGAGAGTATGTTGAGTGTAAAGCCCTAAAGGACTGGAAACTTAGCATTTTAAGACTAGTGAATAAACGCATTTCTTTCTATTCTCAAAATACTAACTTATTACCTCCTAAGCCCAAGACGTCTTTACGTCATCTTAAACTAGGTATTCAAGAATTTCATAAGAAGTTTGTTTTGGCCCCTGCAGACAAGGCCGCTAACAACGTCGTTGTTGTTTGACGGCTCCACTATGTTAACACGCTTAAGCAGGAGCTTGGTGGTACTAAGGCCTATGAACTTCAGCCTTTGGCTGAAGAGAGAGCTATAGTAGATAAACATGTTTGTCTTTCAGCCACCAAGTTTGCTGTGTGTGTTAACGAAGGCCAAAACAAGCTTCCTACGCTATACTGGTTACCAAAACTTCATAAAAAACCTTACAAAGCACGGTTTATTGCAAATTCTAGTTCTTGCACTACCACTGAACTTTCTAAATTATTAACTTCCTGTCTTACTGCTATTAAAACGCATGTAATTAAATATTGTGATAAAGTCTTTGAAAGATCAGGAAGAAATCTGTTTTGGTCTATAAAAAATTCGAATGAGGTTTTAAATAAATTGAAATCTAGACAGTTTCGTGCTTGTAGTCTGTCTACCTACGATTTTTCCACTCTTTACACTACACTTCCTCATAATCTTATAAAAGAAAAGCTTAATGATTTAATTGAATGGGCCTTTCACAGAGAAGATTCTCTCTATCTTGCATGTAATGTCAGAAATGCATTTTTCACTTCTAAAGAGCATAAGAATTATACACTTTGGTCATGTCAGAAAGTGTGTGATGCCCTCACCTTTCTACTTGACAATATTTATATTAGATTCGGTACTAAGTTATTTAGACAAATTGTGGGTATTCCGATGGGTACTAATTGCGCACCTCTTGCGCACCTCTTGTGGTTGATCTGTTCTTGTATTGTTATGAAAGAGACTTCATTTTGTCGCTTACCATTGATAACCAATCTGAAATTATTGAAGCTTTTAGCTCTATTTCTAGATATTTAGATGATTTATTAAATATTGATAATACCTATTTTGATGGTTTGATCAGTCAGATTTACCCCCTAGAACTTCAGTTAAATAAAGCAAATTCTTCTGATACCGAGGCCCCGTTTTTGGATTTACATCTATCTATTGTAGATGGATTTGTTTCGTGCAAAATTTATGATAAACGCGATGACTTTGATTTTGAGATTGTAAATTTTCCTTTTTTGGATGGTGATGTTCCTCGTGCGCCATCCTATGGCGTTTATATTTCGCAATTAATTCGATTTGCTAGAGTGTGTCGTCATGTAACTGACTTCAACACTCGTAATAAATTATTAACGGCTAAACTCCTTAATCAGGGTTATCGGTACCATAAACTACGCAAAGCCTTTTCAAAATTTATAGACGCCATTTTGATTTAATTTCAAAATTCAATATTGGACTTAAATCTCTTCTGCAACAAGGTCTATCGGAACCCGAATTTTATGGTGACTTAGTATATAAATTCAGAAAAATATATAACCGCAATGACTTCAGCACCCAATTTCGTAAAATCATTCTTCGATATAAAAAGATTGGGTACAACATGGATATTATACGACAGACTGCATGCATGGTAGTTAACCCAATCACGGTTGGCAACTTTGCTTCCCTCATTAATTGCACGCCGGTGGGTCAGGCCTCAGATTCTATGACGGCTCCAACGTAAAGGCTTATTGAAAATTAAAGAGATAATGTTGGTTGGTGCCTGATGCTCTGTCTCTGGTCGGGCTCATCGGAGTCTAACTGTTGGTTTTCTTTTGCTCCAGCATTTCAGTGGTTTCTTGCTGTCGAGTCCTCACCGTTGTCTCACCTCTGTGGTTCTTTGATTTCTGTGTTCACGGAGATGTTGCACTGATGAGTTAGGAGGCCTTCATGTGGACTGAACAAAATTTTTTGTCTAAATCGCGACGGAAGTAAGGGCGAGGATTGTGGCCACGTAAAATCGATTTAAGCCCCCCAGTGGAAATCTTCCACTGACCGTTCCAAGGCGGCTCTTCTGTGGCGATTTATTTATGTTGTTGTTTGTTACTTACTGTGTGTATCACTTGTGTCTTTTAATTTTGGATGGCCATATGGCCATTTTGTGGGAAAGTAACTGTCCATATGGCCTTCCTTTGTTTAGGTTTCCATTATGGTCTGGTCGCTTAATGTTTGTATTTCTTTCCCTTTGGTGTCTTTTGTGGATGGAGTAAGTTAATTGTATCAATTCCTGATCTTTGTTTTACTTCTACTTTAGTCATTTTTAAGCTTAAATTGATATACAATAGGTACCTTTTGTCATCGCAACTCCTCTTACAGTTTTATACCGATCATTTTGAAATTTAGCACATGTTTTCTCTATGCTATGAGGATGTTCATGTTCTTTTGATATAAATCTTGGTATTTTAGTTCATTTTATCACATTGTGAACTTAGTCAGTTTTTTACCTCACATATATAGGCTATAGATTCTTCTCAAAACCCTATATTTATTTCTTCTGATTTAAAGAAACGTTTTTTTTTTTTTTTTTTGTGTGGGGCGGGGGTGTGGGGTTGGCAGGTGGAGAGCAGGTGCGACATCAACTTCTCTGTTTCTTTTTCTTTTTTTTTTCTTTTTTTTTTTTTTGTTGGTTTTTTTTTTTTTCAGGAAAAATGTGAGCAGCCTTTGCATTAGCAAAAGTTTCTCACTTTTTTCTGCAAAAATATTATTATGGTTGCTATATTACGAGTATATGATCAAAATAGAAGGCAGTTATCAGGTATCGATACAATTAACCCACAGATCCCATCAAGATACCAAAGGGAATGAAGCACAAATATGAAACAAATAGGCCCCTAATGGAAACATCAATAGCGGAAAGCCAAAAGGAAAGTTACTTTCCCACAAAATGACCAATAGGCTATCCAAAACAAAATAATATAAGCGAAACACGCTCAAAGACAAATCATAACAAAAATAAACGGCGACAGAAGAACCGCCTTGGATTGGTCCGTGAAACGAATTCCTCTGGAGGGCTTAAGTCGATTTTACGTGGCCACATTCCTCGCCCTTATTTTTGTCGCGATTTAAACAAATAATTTGTTAAGTCCGCATGAAGGCCTCCTAACTCATCAGTGCAACATCTCCGTGAACACAAAAAAATCAAACAACCCCAGAGATAAAACAACGGTGAGGACTCGACGGCAAGAAACCACTGAAATGCTGATCATTTCACATCTTATTCCTCAGCTCACTCTTAACATACAGACCATGGATCACTCACTCTCAAATGAATTGGGATTTTAGCTGTTCAAAAAGTCAAATTATAAAGTTTCTTAGATTCAGCTACCGATATGTTTTCAATAACGTATCAACATGTACCTATACTCAGTTAAAATTCCTTGATCATGAAACGAGAAGTAATTTCACACCAACAGCCAGAAATATGTCGGTATTTTGATAAATGTTGATAGCGAGAAATGTACGCTACCACCTACTTGTTCGTTATACCCTTCCATAACATCACACAAATCAGATACCCCATTTTGCAATGACAGAATACTTACGACGGGTGAATAAGCGGGGGAAACGAGAGTATGGTCATATATATTACTAAGAAATGAATAGCCATTTGGAATAAAATTCAGGGTTGGTTAGAGACGATAGAAAAAGAAGTAGTTTTCTGAAAATATACAAACTTTAGTTTTGTTTTAAGAGAAGCACATAATAGCTAGATCACTTACGACTATTGCATTTGAACATGTATTGGGTGGTAAGTAAGGGGCACAAGTAATATAACCTTGGATACACGATCAACTTAAGCAATACGTTTATTTGAATTATATGTAAAAAGTCGCGGACATCACAGTGAATTTTCTTCTATAAGTCAAGTAGTTTACTAAATGTGATTAACTGAAAATATAGCTGTTAGTGTCATTTTATTTCATTTTTTTGGATCCAACTAATGTAAAAGTGCATGTACAGTCATATGCTTTTAGTATATTTAGGCTATTAAGTAAACAAGCCTCGGTATATATTTGTATGCATACAAAATGCTCTCCTGACAGGTAAACTGCTTTCTTAAGGCAGGTGAAACAATAAAAGATATATCTATCACAAATAAACACCCAACAACCACATGGCCTTAGGTACTCAACAATCAAGTATCTAAAAATAATGATGCAACTGCGAACATTACACTGCATTCAGAGTAATACTTTTCTACATAAGTCTGCAAAATGTAACCAATTTTGTCTACCAGCTGGAAGAAAGTAACACGTCTTGAGAAGTTCGTAAATAAGTTCTAAGAAATGTAAACAAATGCATGTCTGTAAATGGCAGCTCTGATGGTCTCGGACATTACCATACACGGTAAAGGGACATGCTATGCCACTTTACCATTTCTACCTGTCAAATTGAAGAGGAATCTGATAGCTTATTTGTTGTATCTAGTTTACATAATCAAGAGTTAACCAGCATACCATATAATATTGTATTTACTTCAGGTGGGGATGTTCGATACAATTTGTAATGTTCGATACCATAAATTTAGTAGCATAAATTGCACTTGCAATGTTTTTTTTTTTAACATTGAAATATGCATTTTGAAATATAGATTGGAGAGTTGAAGTGCCTTCTTAACATGACACAGTTTATATTGAAAAATATTCATTCTTGAAGTAAGGACGAGGATTGTGGCCACGTAAAATCGATTTAAGCTCCCAGTGGAATTCGTTTCCGCTGACCGTTCCAAGGCGGTTCTTCTGTCGCGGTTTATTTTTGATATGGTTTGTCTTTGTGTGTTTGTGTCGCTTATATTATTTTATTTTGGATAGCCTATTGACAATTTTGTGGGAAGTAACTGTCCTTTTGGCTTTCCGCTATTGATGTTTCCATTAGGGTATGTTGTTTCATGTTTGGTTTCTTTCCCTTTGGTGTCTCTGATGGGAGCTGTGGGCTGATTGTATCGATTCCTGATCATTGCCTTTACTTCTATTTTGCAAATGATATTTGGGAAAAAAATTATAAGCTATTGCACTCAAATCCAAATTCTAAAATAAGTAAAATTAAATCAACATTGTTACCTATTGCAGCTATTGGAAGAAATATAGCAAATGTGTATTTAATTAAACTTGTTCATCTTACAAAAATAAGGTTGCACAATTCAAAATATTTCATTTATTTGGAGTCGTTATCCCTGGACAGTCAACATACCACACCTGTCATGTTCGATACCAAATATAGCGGACATTTCATCTGACACACAATCTTTGCTTATTGCAATAGAATAATGCAAATGTTGATCATTCAAGCATGCAAATGTTGTTCGTTAATGTTGATTTTCGTGGCATATTTTAATTGAACAATATTTATTGTGGCAAATAATATTGGAAAAAGGTAAAAAGTCTTTGTGTAGATATTTGAAAACAAAATATTGACATGTTTTTCTTTTACTGAGGTGTTGTCTGTCAACTCCTTCACCAGACAAACACCGGAAAAGGCAACCATATCGTATGCAGACACTTTCTACTACGTAATCTGGTAATGGAAAAGTGTGCCACGAGCGAGCAACGTGATCAAGCTGTTAGACTAACAATTTTCGGTATTGAACATTACCGGTCCCGAACATTACAACACATTGGAAATGAGGGAATTTCAACATCAAAATATTATGTTCGTTCCAGATAATTTGTTTGGTTTAGTCACACATTGTGGGAGTTTCTTTCAATCTAGAATTTTTGTCGATACATATGTAATAAGCCTGGTATAATGATCGCGAACAGTGCATGCGTATTTGCAACAAATTCATGCACATTTTTGTATTGCATGTATTCTCAATTTCCTATTGTATAGGTAGCATCAAACGCTCTTTTTTGCCTATTATAATATAGAATCTCGATTTGGTCACGTTTCCGTGTATAAAAACCGTAACGTTGTTTTGAAATATCAATAAGAAATACGTCGTCTCGTACATTACAATGCTTAATTAAATTTCGGCGACAGCCATAATCGGTGAAAAATACTTAATTAGGCTCCATGTGGTCCTGCTAAAGGTAACTATATATTTCCCTACCCAGAATATGTTAATTTTATGGAAACCAGCTAACCATTTCCTTTCTTGTGGTAGTGCAAATTTGTAAGTGCGCAAACAAAGAGAATTCGAAAAGCGACAGTCTCGAACATTACAAAACCAGGTTTTTTCACGGCTCATTTTCCTTGAAAAGGTACTTTTCGACATGAGGTTTATCATGATATCTTCGAGACTTGTTGTTCCGTCATATAAACGTATGAATAGGGTAACAATGACTGCTTGATTTCAGAAAACGTACGGCGACTGCAATATCCCAATTCATTTGAGAATGAGTGCCATGCAAACGATAGCGGGCGACATCTTGAAAGCGTTTTCTATTGTACGGAATGAAAAAATAAAAAAAAAAAAAGATCTTAAGTTATTTTAGTGATTAAACACTTCAAAATTAGAGAGTACAGCTACAAAACTAACGCCGAATACAGAGGTTATGTCCATGTAATCTTTATTTCAATGCTACCTCCGAATTCTCAACGTTGCTTGCATCTTCTGAAACGCCGTTGAGGTGACGTCATGAACAACGACGCGTCGAATTGAATTTAACTTTACCGCGTCTAAATAAAACGTTTGCATTGGAAAACTAGGGCCGGCTAAAGGAAAATATTTCATAAGAGAGAATAAATCTTCCTAGGCCAGAGGTAATTATCATTTTTATTTTTTTTAGAAATCGTGGTATTTCTTCCTAATACATGTAACATATAGAGGATATATACTTTTTTGAGGTGGATACCAAAATATTTCATCGAGTGTGTTGAAAACATCCAAATGTTCACGAGTGCGAAGTACGAGAGAAAATTCGGATGTTTTCAACACACGAGATGAAATATTTTTGGTATCCGCCGAAAAAAAAGTAAATTTTCTTTTTATACCCCACCACACGATAGTGGCGGGGTATTATGTTATACCCTCCGGTGTCCGTCCGTCCGTCCGTATGTCCGTCCGTCCGTCCGTCCGTCCGTCCGTCCGTCCGTCCGTCCGCACCATTTCCGATCGATAACTTGAGTAATTTTTAACGAATTCTTTTCAAATTTTGCATACATGTATATATCGGGAATGAGTGGTATGGGATTGTTAATGGGCAAAATCCGTTAACATTTGACAGAGTTATGGCCCTTTTTAGTTCAAAATAAGGGGTTTTGGGGCGTTTCCGATCAATAACTTGAATATTTTTTCACAGATTTTCTTCAAATTTTGTATACACATTGGCATTGGGTATGAGTGGTTTGGGATTGTAAATGGGCAAAATACATTAACATTTAACGGAATTATGGTCGTTAAAAATTCCGATTAAATGGTTTTTGGGGACTTATTCCTTTACTATATGGAATATTTGGATGAAACTGCACTGATGTATAAACAACCATAATAAGCAGGTTTTGTGTTGTGAATACACAAAATGCGTTAACATTTAACGGAAAATTGGTCGTTAACAATTCCCATTAATTAGTTTCTGCGCATTTATTCCTTTAATTTATGAAATATATTGATTATCACTGCCAGTGTAGTGATTAGAGTGCTGGACTACAAATCCTATTGTTGACTATGAATCTGAGGGGCGTGAGTTCAAATCTCCGTCGAGGAATGGAAATTTTTTCTTTTTTTTTTCGTTTTTTCTTTTTTTTTTGTGTGTGTTCTTTTTTCTTTTTCGTTCTTTTTCATTTTGGCAATGATTTTATTTATTTTTTTTTATTTTTTTTAATTTTCCTCATTTTTGGTTTTTCATTCCTTTTTTTTTCCCTTTTTTTTCACCCTTTTCTTCTTTTTGTTATACCCCATCACACGATAGTGCTGGGATATTACAATATACCCTCCGGTGTCTGTCCGTCCGTCCGTCCCCACCATTTCCGACCAATAACTGGATTAATTTGTGCTATGAATCTGAGGGGCGTGAGTTCAAATCCCCGTGGAGGAATGGAATTTTCTTTTTTTTTCCTTTTTTTCTCGTTTTTTTCTTTTCTTTTTTTTCCGTTTATTTTTCTTTTCTTTCTTTTTGCAATGATTTTTTTTTTTTTTTTTTCGTTTTTTTTTTTCTCATTTTTTGTTTTTCATTCATTTACCTTTTTTGTTTTTTTCCTTTTCTTCTTTTTGTTATACCCCATTACACGCTAGTGCTGGGATATTATAATATACCCTCCGGTGTCTGTCCGTCCGTCCGTCCGTCTGTCCGTCCGTCCATCCCCACCATTTCCGACCGATAACTTGATTAATTTTTCACATTTTTTTTTCAAATTGTGCCTACATGTTTATATCGGGAATGACTTTTTTTTCTTTTCTTCTTTTTGTTATACCCCATCACACGATAGTGCTGGGGTATTATAATATACCCTCCGGTGTCTGTCCGTTCGTCCATCCATCCACACCATTTCCGACCGATAACTTGATTAATTTCTCACAATTTTTTTTTGGAGTTTGCGATCAATAACTTAAGAATCTTTTCATGGATTTTCTTCAAATTTTAAAACACTAAAGGACACATATTATTGCCAAGGACAGTCACTCTGCTTTTCTGGTTATTGTATTATCTGCCCTTTTGATATACATGTATGTAGTTCCTTTACTATATTGAATGCCTTAGTGAAGTTTTACAGATAACTATAACACTTAAAAGTACCACTATTATGGGCAAGGCTATAACCATATTATCTTGCAGTGGTGGGGTATCATGCAGTGTTAGCGTGCTTTTATTATTTAATAATTTATTTGGACTCTTACGGTAATTGATCGATCATATCTTACGTCTCAATTTTAACCTTGCTATGACGTCACAACTGTCAGTTTCTAACCCTAAACAGATCGCCATTTTGAATACAGCATTTTTTACAGTTCAAAGAGTGCTTTTCAAGGTATTTTACAGAATTATTTTATCGATAACATATGCCCTTTGGCGAGAAAATGTAGTCCGGGCTGCTACTGTGAAAATAACAAGGTCATGTTGTTTATCACAGTGTGAAAAGATCAGTTTTATTTGTTTCAGATATGCATTGATTTCTCTGCAGAGTATAAAATAAAAAGTATTATTGAATTGCAGGTCACATAGGTTCCTGTAGCACAGCAGCCGGATACAGTCTTCAGCCAATTGCAACACATACCAATATGTGCATTAAAGTATACCAAACACCAAAAACATGGCATAATGCCGACCAACAATGTCATACAGACGATCAGCGAGGTCACCTTGTTGTTGCTGGTACCCGAGCTAAGGATAATGCCATACAGAAGTATCTTCATCAAATGACAGGTATGTAATGAATACCAGGTGGGTGTCTTTTGATATCAAGTTTATCAGGCAAAGTAGAAGTAAAACAAAGATCAGGAATCGATACAATTAACTTACTCCACCCATCAAAGACACCAAAGGGAAAGAAACACAAACATTAAGCGACCAAACCATAATGGAAACCTAAACAAAGGAAGGTCATAAGGACAGTTACTTTCCCACAAAATGGCCATATGGCCATCCAAAATAAAAAGACACAAATGATACACACAGTAAGTAAAACACAACACCATAAATAAACCGCCACAGAAGAACCGCCACAGAAGAACCGCCTTGGAACGGTCAGTGGACAGTGGAAAGATTTCCACTGGGGGGGTGGCTTGCTGAGCGATTCTACATGCGTTCTCGAAGCCGAGCCTGATAAACTTGATATCGAATTACACGAATCTTGTATTCAATTTATCAGTTTATCCCCTTGTGAGGTCATCTTGTTGTTACTGATACCCAAGCTAAAGATCATGCCTTACAGAAATATGACAGGTGTACAGGGAATACCAGATGAGTGTCTTCTGATATCAATTTTATCAGACAAGGCTTCGAGAACGCTTGTAGAATCGCGAGGGTTGCCGAGCGATTTTTCATGCCTTCTCGAATCCGAGCCTGATAAATTTGATATCAAATGACACGAATCTGGTATTCTGTTTATCAGTTTATCTCCTTGTATACTCTTAAATTGGGCTATTGACGATAAGTTATTGATGGTCCTTAGTGCGTCCCCGCATTCCGGCGGTCGCTATATTTAGTATCAGCTTACCATATTTTTTCCTATAAGATATTTTTTTCACGTATTTTTCATTTTTTCTATTTTTTCCATGTAATAATAACATTTTAATCATTTTTCCAGTAGTCGGGTTCATTCATAAAAGTGCAATGTCACGTTGACCTCATAAAGCTCACTTGTCCTGAGATAACATATATCTTTATCAGGTCAATGTATTAAATGCATTTAATATAGGGGGTCACAAATAAGAAACATTATATAGTATTTGGTGGAACGACTTTGCATAAATATTTTAGAGGTTTATTGTTTAGATTTTTACCATTAATTTGCTGCAGAAAAATATACTCTACTAAATTTTAATAATTGGCATCTAATTATCCAACTACGGATTTGATATACTCCAGCTTATTTGCTGATTGAATGACTCTAATTTTGGTCGATCGTTTGGCAAACATGCGCAAATGGAGGTCTCCAAGTTACATGAAGATGCAAAAAAGGTCAACCGAGGATCTGAGTTGAACCAGATGTTCCCAGCCTTCTTGACTAAGGTGAAGAAGAAGAAGCTTGATTTACGTAGGAGTCGCAACATTTATTATGCCAAACATTGTCCCTGTTCAAAATATCTGACATATTAGGTTGCAACCTCAAGTAATTTAACCCGCCCGCCAAGCTCCTTTCATATGTACGCACGCATTTCCGCCAGAACGCCTGAAGGTAGGTGCCTGATGCTCTGTCTCTGGTAGGGCTAACCGGAGCCTTACTGTGGGGTTTCCTTTGCTGCAGCATTCTAGTTATTTCATGCTTTCGAGTCCTCGTCGTTGTTTCATCTCCTTATTCGTTTGATTTTATGTTCTCGGAGATGTTGCACTGATGAGCTAGAAATCCATCATGCAGACTGAACAACTAATGGGTTTTAACCAAGACAACCAAGAGTGAGGATTGAGGCCACCTTAAATCAATTAAAGTGCCCGCTCCCATCCCTCACACGCAAAACTTCTTCATGGCCCCATTCCAATGCAGTCCTTCTGTTGCGGTTTATTATTATTATTGTTAGTCTTTAAGATGTATGTATTGCTATTGTTTTGGATAGCCGTTTGTCATGTGGGATGATAACTGTCCTTCTGGCTTTCCAGTCGTGGCGTTGCCATTTTTTGGTGTTTTGAATAGGAGGAGATAATTTGTATAGATTCCTGATCATTGCCTAATTTGTTTTTCAAATCATGATAATTTCTGATGGCTTGACATGCAGGCCTTTTTGGCCAGTCTTTATGGGACAATTGGGATTGTTGAGTGAAACAAATGTGACCTGTACCTTGCGTCAATAGGGCGTCCAACTGATATTGGCTTACAGCTTACCCTCTTTCTCTAAATGACCAACAAGGGTTGACGTGCCTTTACACCCAAAACAATCAATATATGGAACAAATATCAGTAAAAGGAAGTATTAAAAAAGGAGATGAACAGCAGTTTATCAGTGTGTGACAAGAGAGTCACCTGATAATTAAGAGCTAATGGTGAATAGAGGGGCAATGTTATCCAAGGCAGGTCGCCCAACAAAAAGGTAGAAAGTAAGTGCAGGTGACATCTTAAGATGCACGTTTACAGGTTATACCACTACTCTGGGAAACAGGCAGAAGGAAGAATGTTCAAGGGATGGCTTTACATTACATTAAAACTCGGTTTCTATTTATTTTCTGGTCATGCGACTTACCAGAAAATAAGGCACCCAGTAAGATTTCAATAGAAACTTTGTAGTGGCTAGTAGCATTTACGTGTTTAAAATATAATATCAATGTCAGTGTGGGAGCCTTAAGCTAAAACCTGAAACTTTGTATAATGAATCTTGAAATATAAAATGTATTCATTAAATGTTGATTGATTCAAGTCACCAGTTTAGAGAAAATCCGCTGACAAATATGCTGGGTGATGTATATTCGCCTCACTAAATAAAACCCGGAAAGGAAATGGTCATCAGTTACTGTTCAAAAATATATCTGTTGGTCCCAGTTATGAGACCAATATGTTTTAATATGGATTTTTATCACGATCTGTGACACATCAGGAAAAAGCGGCAAAAGGGTCCCTAGGTATCTGAGTCTTTTGTTCATGCCCAGATTGAAACAGAGTCATCAAGTTTCACACATATGTACAAAAATAACCGTCCTGCATACTGACAAAAAATATTTGTTTTTTTTTTCAAACAATACTAAAAATCATTTAGCGTGAAAATAGTGTAAAGTTTACCAAATTTGTGGGGGTAAAATTTCTATGGTCAAAATTTGTGGTAACACCGGATGTTGTTACATCATATTATGAATTTTGGTGTCTTCGAGTATTGACAAATATTTTAGCTGATTCAATAAATCAACATCCAGTTGTAAGCGCAAGCTTCACATAACTTAATTTAACCCAACTATACCATTTGCATGGGGGTGGGTGTAAACTCATAGAATTTTTAACACCTTTGCCCCACCAGATTTGGTAAATAATCACGTGTCATATAGATAAGGCTTCTATCTCAATGAAACAGCACAAACAAAGCGTGAGAATTTTGGGTGCGTTAAATTTTTCGAAATCTGGTCTCAAATCCCCGACTAGTAAGGCTGTTTCTTTGATCTGATTAAAGAAATAGTGTTGGGCGTCTTCAATTTCTGCACAACAACTGCATAGAGGGTTTGTTAATACGATAAAGGTCTCCGTTAAGATGACTACAATTTAATATGTCTAAGACGAGTCAACATAACCTTGAGTTGTCTCTGTTTGCTCGTCAAAAATGAGTTTGTTTTTTTTGCGGGGGGGGGGAGGGGGTGGGGGTTGTCTAAGAGTCATTTTAAATTGAGAAAGGATTGGTAAATTTCTAATCGTTTCGCCCCGTTCTTTTCAAAATCTCAAAGTGAAAGAGCACAATCCTGTAAATGGGATTTCAAAGTTCTGTCTGTTTCGTAAGTTGTAATTGCTTGCTGGGAAGTAAATCGATCAAATATGAAGGCGCTTCGTTACTAACAATTTTATACATCAACGATAGTCTTTTTGTCTACGTCATTCTGCCAGGGTTTCCCAACCTGTTTCTAAATACAATGTACAAAATAACTTTATCAAATGACGTCGCATCTGAGAGTGTAATAACGTCATGTAATAAATTCGATAATCCACTAGTGAATAAAATATGCAAATTAGTTAGATACGCACGACGTCCTTAACGACGTCGCGTTTACTTATGGCGGAATATTGACATTTTTGTTAAACAATCGTGAATAAAATGCGTGTTAAACGTGAGATGATAAAAAGAATCTTGCATCCGTGCTCATGTATTAATGAATTTATTAAACCCGTTGAAGAAAATTGATAAAATGCTCGGCGAAGCCTCGCATTTTATCCCTTTTCCTCAACTCGTTTGTTAAATTCAAAAATACATGAACACTCATGTAAGATCCTCTATTTCTCCTACTTACACCTCTGTATTTTGCAGCTTATGGTCATAACGCAGCAATATGGATGGGACTTACATATACACACGGTGGTTGGCACTGGGGCAACGGTGTAAAACTAAGTCCCAATTATCATCAGAGTAGAGAATTTCTTCACAATAACCCAAAACCAAGCCACCACTGTGCAGGAAGTCGTCCAAATGGGTCTTGGTCACCTTACGATTGTTTCGAGGAACATAAATTCGTGTGTGAAATAACCTTATAATACAAGTGTTATGGTTTTGTTAGTTCGTTTGCTTTTGTGTGTTCAAAAATAGTCTTATCCATAGTAGAGAATTTTATCACATTAATCACATGGCGAAACCACGCCTCTTTAAATATATTGAAAAGTTCACCACTAAATAGTGAAAATTTTCTGATAAAAATATTATATTTTTAAAATATCTGCTCAAAACATAGATAGTGGGTACTTGTTGGAACCGCCTCGGTGAGGCAGTTCTGACAAGTACATGTACCCACAATCTGTGTTTTTGAGCAGAAATACATGCAAGAAAAAAAGGTATAACCCTATAAACCTCAGATTTATTATATAAAAGTGGAATTAAAGGGGGACAAATCATATTGGTATGTTTTTTCTGATGAAATTCAGAGTTCCCACTGAGTACAATTGTACCAGACCAGAGCAGAGTACTTTTGTGTTGAAAGTGTATGATGTGTGTATGATGTCGGTGAGGCGACATTGAGGCGATTCTATTGAGTGCAACACAACATTACTTTGCCGGCCTCGGTAGCTCAGTCAGATGCGCGTCTGACTGGTAATCAGGTGGGCGCGGGTTCGATACCTGCTGGGGTCGGAAACTTTCTTTCGTGGGGATGATCATGAAATCTTTTCTACGGTCATTCTCTCCCTTGCGGTGATTCAAGAAGGGCTGTTGTCAGTTTCTGTCGAAAGAATGTACACTTTACTGGTTAACCACTTACGTATAAGTCTGCCCAGGAAAGTGTGGATAGGTAAACTGACCGGCTCAAAATGACCTAAAATAGTGTTGACTGGGCCGTTAAACTCCGATACAAACAAAAAAAAACTTTGCGGCACCAGGTCTGGTCTCACTGTTTGCTTATAGGAAGAGAATTTTGAAAAACTTACAATTAATAAAACAAAGCAAGTACCACCAAAGTTCCAAGATATCAGGCGGGGTATCTTATGTATCACATGCAACGAAGATCTTGCACGAGAGGTCAGTTCATATGAAATATATGAAACGAAACGAGTTTCATATATTACATGAGAATTGAGCGTAAGATTCTGTTTTATCACAAACGATTCCAAATCGAATTTGCGCCAGCGCACGACAAATCTGCAATAAGACATGTGCGCCCATCGAAGACTCAAATCAGCCTGTGCACCCATATAGTCTAACCAGTGACATCTGGCTTGCTGCATGAAGGAGCATCGGGCCCTTAGTTATCCTTAGAGTGCACAATGAAGACTCTGATCAGGCTGCGTGAATGCGCATGCTGATCAGAGCCTTCGTTGGGCGCACATGTCGAAAGAATTTTAATGGGAAACGTAGGGTTGTCATGACGTACAGCTGTGTTCTCATGATTTCAATTTCAGGACGTTATCCGCTAATTACAGCGGCGTTATATGATAACTCTATTTCACATATGACGTTGTTGATATAAAGCAGTGGATAACGTCGTGTAATAAAAATCGTATGACCACACGTGTAATAACACTTTGGCGGGATTAAGTGACGTCATGACGACGTCCATGTCAACCATGCTTTGTTTGTGGAAAATATGTCAAATTTAAAGGCAATACAATCCAATTTTAAGTGGTCATATGATAAACAGAATCTTACACGGGTGGTCATTTCATATGAAACTTATGAAACTCGCTAAAGGCTCGTTTCATAAATTGCATATGTAATGACCACTCGTGTAAGATTCTCTATTTATTACACCTGTGGCCATATAATTTTTATTTCAGAATGTTATCCGCTAAATAGCAGGCGGTGTTATATGATAACTATATTTATTATATAGAGGATCTTACATGAGTGATATGCATTATTGATTTTATTAAGTTGAGGAAAAGGGATACAATGCAAGGCTTTGTCGAGCATCTTATCCTTTTCGCTCAACGAGTTTAATAAAATTCAATAAAACATGATCACGAATGCAAGATCCTGTTTATCATATGACATTTAAAACGCATTTTATCCACAATTGCTTTACAAAAATGTCAATATTTCACCATTAGTGAACGCGACGCCGTTAAGGACGTCATACATGTAACGTTACGGGGCGTATCTAACTAATTTTGCATATTTAACCGACTGGTGGATTATCGAATTTATTACATGACGTTATTAAACGCTCAGACGTGACGTCATATGATATTTATCATATGACGTCGCGTCTGAGGGTGTAATAACGCCATGTAATAAATTCCGCAATCCACTAGTGGATTGAATATGCAAATTAGTTAGAAACGCCCCTTTACGTCACATGTTCGACGTTCTTAACGACGTCGGGTTTACTATGGCGGAATACAGACATATAAAGATCGTGAATAAAATGTGTTTTAAATGTTAATTGATAAATAGAATCTTTCATTCGTGCTCATGTATTATTGAATTTATTAAACTCGTATAGGAAAATGGATAAAATCCCTTTTCCTCATCGAGTTTAATAAATTCAATAATACATGAACACTCACGTAAGATCCTTTTTTTTTATTATGTACCTACAAAAAAAAGAAAAGGAAAAAAGACTGCTCTCGTCAACTACCAGTTTACCGACACAAAAATACTGACTCCCGTATCACCTTTCTCGCATTATCCGGTTCTGCTTGCTCTGAGTCCCAGTATTTGTTGTGTCGCATGTGTAACGCGGAACCAACTTTGTGAATTACACGCTCTCTGCGTAACTTCACATCTCCCCTATTGATTTACCTTTATTGGAAGCAAATTGTATATACGAGTCGACTCTCGTTATCTCAAACTCCAAGGAATTGGGAATTTTGGTTTGAGATAACAGTAGTTTGATATTAGAATGTACACATTAAAGCTAAAACAACAATGCTTAAATTTTTTGTTTGACTTTCGCAGTAATTTGAGATACCAGTGTTTGCGATAACGAGAGTCAACTGTAATAAACATATTATTATAATAGCTTTACCCATATGAAAAAAGAAGGGAACAAAACGAACAAGCAACACCCTAATATGATTGCGTATTAGTAGCGTTGAAATTGGTATGCAAATGGGCTAACGACGCGCTAAGCAAAACTCACTCCTCCAGGTATTAAGTAACAAAAAATCGGGCAAACAATTGACATTATCGTTCTTGCATGATATTCATTACGCCCAAAACTTCTAAGAAAGTGTGGGGGTATATTGCTTTTGCTTTGTTCGTCCGTGCATTCCTCTGTCCGTCATGCTTTTTGCGTATAGCATGAAACGTGCATGATAGATCTGGAAAATTTATATATGAATTCCTGATGAAAAAATAGTTGACCCATACTTTTTTCTTATCAGGGTTATGCCCCTTTATTGGTGTATGCCTCTTTGCAAAATATTGTATTGAAATCTTATCTATAAAAAAATGAGATAAATTGAAACTTGATCAGCTGATATAAGATTATAAGCAGATGAACTGATTAACTTTAGAAAAAAAAATATCGAATTTTTTCTTGAGTTATGGCCCTTTGAAAATTTTAGGCACTTTAAGCTTGAACTTATTTTTGTATAGGCGTGTTTTCGTAATGATGAGTTATGGCCATAATATGCATATTTCGGCATTTTAACCTTGTAAGCAAGATATCTCAAAACCTGTTCAAGCTATTACCTTGAAACTTGACAGACTGATTGGGAATGATATGTAAATGACATAGTTACTTTTGAAAAAAATTCTGAAATTTCTCTTGGGTTATGGCCCCTTGAACAATTCAGCATTTTATTCTCGTAAGGAAGATAACACGAAAATTGTTTAAGCTATTGCTCTGAAACTTGACAGGCTCATAGATGACCTGTTTGACTTTTGAAAAAAAATGAAAGGTTTTCTGTAGCTATGGTCCTTTGAAAACTTCGGTATTTAGGGGCAAGCATATGGTTGGGGCATAGTGTTTTACAAACACCATTTCTAGTTTCCGGTCATGCTGAGCAAGCCAGTTTGTATCTCGCCTATTCCTAAACCCCAAAGATAGTGGCTCTCTCTCGGACGGAACCAAGCGTGTAAGTACAGAAATATCATTTTACGCCTTTTTTTGTTTTAAGGTGAAAAAGAGCACCAGACTAAATCGAATGGAGAATCATGGAAGCGTGTGTATTTATTCATTGTTTTGCACTTAACGCAATGTGGTTAACCCATTGCATGCGGGAAACCCCTAAAGGAGTACCTGGGAAAACAGTGCAGGCCCAGATCAGACGCCGCAAACGCGGCGTCTGAGCAGGGCCTGCACTATTTGATCACAGGATTTTCCTTCAAAAAATAGAAGAAAAAAAACTAAAACAAGAAATAGGCCTGACATCCCTTATATGACAAAATGGACTTGTCCAACATATAGCAATGGAAGAGTCCACTAGCACACAATGGGTTAAAGTAATGGTGAAAGTGTATTTTATGTGTATAAATTTGGAAAGAGACATATAGATTATGATTAGGAACCTTATATTTTACATCGGTATATCTTTTTAATATAATATCAAAGCTAAAGCGTTACGTCTTTGATTATAAAATCTGCTGGCGTGATCAACACGCATTGCCGAGAAACACTACATTGCTTTTGTCGTCTGCTCAATTTTTTGCGAATGTTTTAAAAGTATTTTTGCATACAGGCAAACAGTGTGGGCCCAGATCAGATTGTTCCTGATCTGGGTCCACAGTGTTTGCAAAATAAAAAAAAAAAATATTTTTTTAAGGTAACCGACAGACGGCAAAGCAGACAACAATTGTCGTAATTGGCATTTTGGGGGTTAAGCTAAGTTTTCCTCAGTATACACCAGGGTCCGTTTTGAAATTTTAGGGTGTGTGGTTGAATGTTATTTACAGTATTTACAGAAGTTTATTCCTTTTTGCCAGCATTGAAGGCTCTGATCACACAACGCGTTCTGTGGCGACTAATTTGGGCCTCCAGTGTCTGCCAAGGTCCCGTTTGGGGTTTTCACGTAGATATAGGTTAAGGTAAATTGTTACCCATTCCGGGACGTAACTTGTTCACAGATCTTTTTGTCTCCTTTGTGGTTTAACGTCCCTGTCATGAAATCTTTTCTACGGTCATCCTCGGCCTTCCGCTGATTCAAGAAGGGCAGTTGTCAGTTTCTGGCGAAAGAATGTGCACTGTACTGGTCAAACGTTAACGTATAAGCCTGCTCTGGAAAAGTGTTAAGTAAACCGACGACTCAAAAATTACCTAGTGTTTACTGGGCCGTTAAAATCAAATACAAACAAACTAACAATCAAATCCAAATGAAATACCTGTTCACAGAAAATATCATGGTATCTACAATGGCGATATTTTTGCCAACCACCGGTAAGTACGGGCAAATAGTATGAGCGAGTGATAACGTAGTGCATGTACGTGTCTATTAGCCTGCCCAGGAGATGTGTTGATAGGTAAAATGACCGGCTCAAAATGACGTAAATAGCCTTGGCTGGGTCGTTAAACTCTATTACAAACAATGCCGAGATCAATGTTCGTTCCACGCTCGAAAGTGCGTGGTCCAATGTTTAAAATTTACATATTGTGACCTCGTGATCATTTTTTTTGTTTTTGTTTTTTGGATTTACGGCCCTTTCAAGATTATTTCACTCCCAGCGAGCCGATCGTTAATCAGAGGTGGGCGAAAACCGGAGTACCCGGAGAAAAACCACCTGACCTTCCGTTGCAGAACTTGGCGTCTCACATGTGACCCGAGCCAGGCTCGAACCTACAGCGGTGAGAGACCTAATGATTAAGAGACAGCGCTTTTATCCACTAGGCCACGAAGGCCCGTTAACTTCGTGATCATAGAATCTATTATACTGTAACTGAGATTGAGATGTTTTGCCTTGTCGGCTGTTCTGAAGGAAAACTCGAACTTGCTGTCAGATAGAGCAGATTTAATGATCAGGGTTCAGATGTTCAAAGCATCGTTAGCTTTGAGATCCCGTTAATGGTCATATTGTTAACTGTTCTAGTAAGTACAATATCTAATTGATTTATTTTTTTATTTTTTATTTTTTTTTTGCTGATAAAAAATGTGAGCAAAAGCTACGCACATTTTGTCAGCAAACACATCAGCATATTTGCCATATTCATCAGGATAACAAGTCCATGAAACGAAGATCCCTCTAAACCCCACTTAAAATAGAGAAGTGAGATTGAAAGGGTTTACATAGATTGTGGGTACTCGTTAGAACCGCCTCATTGAGGCGGTTCTAAAGAGCACCCATAATCTATGTTTTTGAGCAAAAATAAGGATGATGAGGCGGTTCTAACGAGAAACTACAATCTATGTTTTTGAGCAAAAATAAGGATGTTACGCTTTCATCTTCAACTAAAATTTGTAATTTCTGACCCCATGTTGGACGCCATTATGTCACACGGACATGTTTTCCTGATGAACTGATCAAAAATTTTAACGATATGTTAACTAACGACGTCATTAGTTTTGAACAACTGGCCCCAGGAAACAGCTTCCTGTTTCGGAAACTAAGCTCCCTTTGAAGGATGAGGGATTATTTGCTGAGGGATTTTCAGGGCACACATGTCTTTCTTTCTTTCTTTCTACCGATACTGCGTCGATCACATTTGACCATTACCGCAGGTGTACATTACATACACTCCAGGTTTGCAGGATGAAAGCCTACTCAGTTTTCAGGTAATTACGTAGGAAACTTTAACATGCACAGGGGACGGTTCTCCCTGTACAGAGGGGTGGGGGAGGCTCCAGTTAACGTCCCGATCCGAAGGACGGTGCACTTTATGACATTCATCCCTACAAATGATGCAAATGGAGCGTGTGCGGACACCGAAATTTTATCGCCGATGCCGGGGATCGAACCTGGGACCTCTAGCATCAGAGGCAAGTGCACTAACCACTGAGCTAGCACGCACTGATATATGAGCTATCTTATGTCATTTGCTTGCTCACATGTATTTTACTAATTACGGTCATCGTGTTATATTAATTACGGTCATCGTGTTACATTAATTACGGTCACCGGGTTATATTAATAACGGTCATCGTGTTATATTAATTACGGTCATCGTGTTATATTAATTACGGTCACCGTGTTATGTTAATTACGGTCATCGTGTTATATTAATTACGGTCACCGTGTTATATTAATTACGACCATCGTGTTATATTAATTACGGTCGTCGTGTTATATTAATTATGGTCACCGTGTTATATTAATTACGGTCACCGTGTTATATAAATAACGGTCATCGTGTTATATTAATAACGGTCATCGTTTTATATTAATTACGGTCATCGTGTTATATTAATTACGGTCATCGTGTTATATTAATTACGGTCATCGAGTTATATTAATTACGGTCATCGTGTTGTATTAATTACGGTCACCGTGTATTATTAATTACAGTCACCGTGTTATCTTAATTACGGTCACCGTGTTATATTAATTACGGTCACCGTGTTATATTAATTACGGTCACCGTGTTATATTAATTACGGTCACCGTGTTATATTAATTACGGTCACCGTGTTATTTCTTGCAGCTTTGAGTTCGTTTCTTGGTGGCCAGGTGTGTGATTGTCAATGTACGCCGACGGAAATAAAAGACGCCCTCATCCGCTGTTTCCAGGACCGTGACCTTAATACATACTATCAGATACCGTTCGTGCCAGGAACCAGCTATGACGCACTTTGTGGGTAATATACAAAACATTAAAGCACTGTTATTGTCTTCTCTTTTTTCTGT